>JAAAKG020133016.1:0-14313 GCA_010014905.2 Druon quercuslanigerum
TTCTATAGAGATGCAGTGATTTAAAAAGACTTCTGGACGTGATAGTGGCGGGATGTAAGCGGATCCAAGCAGAATTCCCTCCTTTTCAATGTAGATTGTTACGAAGATCTGCTCAGCAGAAGCAATTGGTCCTCGATATTCGAGGCTCCGAAGTTTCGAGTGCACAGCGATAAGTACTCCTCCACCTCGTGCTGTATATCCACAAGTTTTGTTCGTAAGCCACGAACATTTTCATATAGAGGTTGAGATCGAAAGGTGAGTCACAATGTTTACTTGTTACAGTCGGTCTCTCTTGTCGCCGGCGTGTGGTTGCATGTGATCCAAAGATATCAAGTAAGCTGTAGGAAGGACGTCTCGAGGAATCCAATTGCTATTGTTATCGGTCTGTAATTCTTAACATCGTTCTTCTTTCCATCTCTATAGATATGAATGATAATACAATTTTTCCAGACAGACGGAAAGTACCTGTTCGTAATTGATTTTTTGAATATTATTCGAAGCGGTTCGATTAGTGCAAGGTAGCATGACTTTATCAGGGAGGGGGAAAAACTATCTGGGCCGGCGCCTTGTTCGCATCGTGGTTCATCAATATTTGTTTAATATTTTCTGCACCTATATCTACAAAGGAAAAATCTATAGTATCAGACAAGGAGGATTGAATGTTAGGTTTTGTGGGACTAGCGTATACCGAATCAAAATAGTTGGCAAATAAGTTTGCGCTAGATTCGTTTGTCTCAGCCTGTTCATCTTTCAAGTACATTTGGCTAGGTATATCGTTGGTATGCCTAATCGAATTTACTCTCAGAAATGAAAATTGCAAGTAGTCGCTTAAATTGCATGTGCTTTTGTACGTTGCATGAACAACTTTTTCAGCTAAAATTAAATTTATTAAGTCTCGGGTAAACCACAAACGAGAGGTAGAAGTTCTAAAAATTTTAATAGGAACAAAATAGTTGAAGGTTAGGTACAGATAAGAATAAAAAATTTTCACAGCCTCATCTACCATTGCAGTTGTAAGTAAGTTTGACCAGTCAATTTCCTCTAAATAAGTACAGACCGCAGAAATATCAGCATTTTTTAAATCAAATCTAGCATTTTGAATTAAACTATTATAAGGTTTGAGTGAACCGGTCTTGATGACTAGATCAAGTATTAAGGGAGGACGATAATCATCAACAGATAGAAGGGGATCAATAGCCAAGCGACATTTGTCTGGTTTGTTGTAAGTAAAAATGAGATCCAAAAAGGAGCCATGACCGTTGTGATTGTCATTAATTTGGGTCAAATGTAAAAAATCTAAGATGAAAATTTATTCTTATTTGGAACTGAGAATTTTTTTAATATAATTAGAATCCTGCATTTGAAAATGTACCTTTTTAAATCCATTTTTCTAATTCAGAATTAACAATATTTCCTAAAATTCCCATTTCATTTGAGAAGTACCCTGTTCCAAGTCAAATTATAATTTATAATGCAAATTCCATGTTTTGAATTACAAATTTATTTATTTGCAGCATGCTCTATTATGATTTCAAAATACAATAAGTTTCTCTTTCTGAAAGCTAAAAGTTGAAGGGTTAATTTTAAATTTAAAGTAAAATATAAAAAAAATTTTACAATGTTAATATATATCCGAACTTATTTAATTTGTTTATCTTGACTTGCATTTAAAAATATACTCAGAGGCGCGAAGAGCAGACTCCCTGGAAGGTAGAGACCTGACTCGAGAATCCACGGAATGAGATCTGGCAGGAGGAAAAGAACTTTCAGGAGATTCAAGTTTTAGATAAAATAAAAAATTCAATTTTATGTAGAAAAAATTCATGTTTTGGCGTAAAGGTTCAAGAATTTAGATAACCTCCTCATTCTTTCTGAAGTAAAAAATCTTTATTTGTTGAAAATTTAAATATTTGATTAAAAAGCTATCTTTTATAGTAGAAAATACATTTTTTGTTTTAAATAAATACAATAATTCAAAAATATTAAATTTGTACCTAAAATACTTTTTTATTCTGTTTATAAAAGATTCTATTTTAAAAGTATTCTTTTATTACAATTCTCGTATTTGAATGTTATCATCAAGGAAAATGTAAAATTAGTCGAGGAAAAATCAGGGAATTTTAAAAATACAGTTCTCGGACTGGTACAGAGCAGTGAGGATATTTTCGATGCCTATGAAGCGGAGCTAAAGTTCTTATTTTTACTCGCTAGAGTTTCTATAATTTATCTTCAGCTTCCATAAATTACCTGATATATCACCATAAATTGGTGAAAATATAATAAATTTCCCGAAATTTATCCGAATGTTTGAAATTGAATTTTGGTTATTTATTTTTAGTTACCATACTTATCCAAAAATTACCATACGTGACCGAAACCTTCCATAAATGTTCGGCAATTTTCAAAAATATTTAAAGATTGAACTTATGTTAATTTATGGTGGGTTATCGTGTTTACCTGTTACGAACTCAAACATGCGAGCTCTAGAGATACGTGCGCTTCGATGCTACAAGCGCCCCAACTCTAAAAAAGTGAGGGCATCTTTTCCCTCTACCCTGTACCTATTTGAGAGCGCCTAGAATTCGCGGTGCGGTTATCATTATAAATTTCACACAACTCACTGTGTGATTTTTTAAAAGCGTCAATTTTCTTAGTTTAGATCCAATTTTGAACAACAGATCCCTTCCAAAAATCTAGTGACTTCCCAGTGTTGAGGAGTCAGCCATCTACTTTTGCGGTTCTTACTCGGCAGTCGCTGGTCATGTTAGATTAACAAAGGCACACACTGAAATGTTGATATTTAATTATTAATAAATAATTAAAAATTACCACATACCTTCGGAACTGCTTCCTCAAAATCTTATAAGAACTAAAATTTTACCTCATTTTCTAGACTCGATATCTCGAATAATTCTGTTGAGCACCAGGCCTGTTCGAGGCCATTTTAGTTCCAAAAATCCAAATTCAAAAACAATGAAATAAAAATCTCAAAAAAAGGAGAAATTCAATTCAATTCAAAGATCGCATTGTACCAGCTTCTCGCACTGTCAGCTAAAACTCGGTAGTTTGTCGTGTTTTGCAAATAAATAGGGTTTATGACACCAGCAAAATAAATATCTTTTTATTCATATATAAATATTTTCAAAATTGTAATAAACAGTTACTTAAAAGATTTTGATCCTACTTCGTTTCCAAATCGTACTGCTAAAAATTATTTTCTTTCACAAATATTATTTCAAAATTCTTTGAGATTGGAGAGGAGCTGGATAATGGAGATTCCTTCATTTCTTCTGTGGTCATATCTTTTATCTCGCCGATGTCCATGTTTAGTTTCGCCCGTATTCCACGCCGATTTTTAGAGTTTAAATTAAATATGCCACGAAGAATTGTACCATTTTTTTCCAATATTGCAAATATGTCACCATTAGACGTTGATAACACTAATTGTTCTTTGGTTGGTAGGGGCAAATATTCAGTATATCTTCCTCGCAAAAAAATTGGTTTATCGGGGGAAAACGTGTATTTTCGAATTTGAAATTGCCGGCGTGGATTCGTTTTTGGGATAAGCCGAACCAATTTAAGTTGTCCATCTTCAAATTCATATCCACATATACTCACAGGAGATGGCATGGCAGGAGGAGAACTGGATCTGGCGCGAAGGGATGACTCGCCTAAAGGTAGAGACCTTACTGAAGAACTCGGAAAATGACATCTGGCAGGAGAAAGACACCTTTCAGGAGATTTAAGTTTTTGAAAAAAATCAGAAGTTTCCAAATTAGGAAGAGCGGGAACAGGCTTACCATCCGGCAAAGAATCGAAATGTGAACTACAATCTGCAACAAGAAACTTATTATCATTTTTTCAACAGAAATTGAAAAATTATATACACGAGGGCAGAAAGAAATAAAAGCTGTCGTCTGCTATCAGGCCCTCTTAACTCTAATGGGGGAATATGAAGAATTATGATTATTATTTTAGGCGTAGTACAAGTTGCGGCCAACTGTTGGCCCTGCGTGTCAGGCCCGCTACACCCCACCTCGCTCGCCATCGTCTGCATATATCCTTGTTTCGCACACTTGATTAAAAATCAAAACCTAACCTATTACCTAACCTATAAGGACATGTACAAAAGCAGTTATCTCGTGTAACATTTACATTTTCGGGCAGATGATTATTTGTGTGGTCCGCGTAATTTGTTTAAAAAAATACCTTCAGAGATGTTGCCAGGAGAAAATAAAAAAAATATATATATTCCAATAAATAATTTGTCACATATATACTGCTCATATACAGCACCTACTCACGCAGCAAGACAACACATGGATACTTTTAGTTCAAGTTGCGGCCAACTGTTGCCGCTGTGCTTCTTCATATTTCTACCATTGAGTTGAGAGGGCCTGTCTGCTGTGTCCTTAGCAGCAGTGGAAGAACGGCAATGTATAAGCAAAATCGAGCTATAAATTAGGACCCCAGATTTAAAAAAAAACTTTTCACTTGTCGCCATCTTTAAAGATTACGTAATGGATTATACAGTTCATGAGGTGATCAACGATCTTGAAAGGGCGGGTAATTTAAAAAAAAATAGTTTGAAAATTGGTAAAAATGCAAAAATTGTTAATGTTGTTTATTTTGCTATACAATTCAAACAATTTTGTTTGTTTTCTAATAAAAATTTATCATTTAATTTCATTAATAATTTCCTGTTCTATTGGTTTGAAAGTGAATTATTTTTTTTAATACTTCTGTTTAAAATTTATATTTTGTTGCTGATAAATCAACTGAGATCTTTTTTGTATGAAAACTTTTCCAAAAATTTGTATTCTTGATTTAAAAGTTTATCCTTTTTGTTGTAAATATTTCATATCTCTTGGATAAAAATGCAACGGTTTAGTTAAAAATTAAAAAACCTTGTTAAAAAGTCATACTTTTTGGTTAGAAATTTGATTATTCACTAGAAGATTAACTTTTATTTACAATTCTTATTTTTGTAATGAAAAGTGAACTGAAATGATGCTCATATGAAAATTTAAATATTTTTAAAAGTTTTTTTGCTTAACTTCTGTTTGTGAATTTTTGTTTGGCAGAAAATTTAATCTTTCAAAAAATTAAAGTTTTAATATTGAAAACTCAACTGGAATTTTCTTGGATGAAAATTCTACAATCAAAAATTTTTTTAAATCATAATTCATCTGTTTAAAGAGAAACTTCATAATTTTTGTATACACATGCAATTATTTAATAATCAAATAATAATAATAATAATAATAATAATAATAATATAATAATAAGTTAAAAATTCGTCTTTTTGGATTAAAAAGTCAGTTTGTTAGTGGAAATTTATTTTTTGGTTAAAAATTTAACTGTTTAGTGATAAATTTGTTTTAATTATTTAAAATTAACTTTTGACTAAAAATGTAAATTTTCCATTTTTTTTAAATTTGCATATTTTAGTTGAAGATTCTCCTTATTTAATAAAAAAATAATATTATTGGTTTCAAATTTAATGTGGTTGAAAACTAAAAATCTACCCATTTGTCAAAAATTAAGTTTTTTCTGAAAAGTCAGATTTTTCGTTTGAAAATCCAGTTTTTTAGAGAAAATTCATATTTTGGTTTGAAGGTTCAACAATTTGGATAATATCTTATTGATTTGTTATGTAAAAAATCTTTATTCGAAAATTATTCACTTTAAAAATTGTCGGTTTTAGATTTTTATTTTCAAGCGCACATTTTTAATTTGATGAATTTTAAAATGTAGTGCTAAAGATTATAAACAAGTAAAGAATAAAAGGGTTTGAAGTTAAATTTTTTTATGAAAAACCTTTTTATTTTTAAACTGTAAATAAAATAATTAACATATTTCTTAAATGAATCTGTAAATTAATTGAAAAAAATTAGCAATAATTTATTTCACAAAAAGATTAATAATTCGTTCAAGATTAAAGAATTTTTAGACAATTGCAGCAGTAATTGCAGCCGTAAATGCAGCAGTAATCTAAGAAATAGAATTTCTGAATTTTTCTATATTTTGTTACCAATAGCAAAAAAAGAAGAAAGAGCACCCCCCTCTCACTGCACGTAATTTATTATTTTCCAGAAATAATAATAATAATAATAATAATAATAATAGAATTAAATAATAATTATTTAGTATTTTTAATTAATCAATATTGATTAATAATAATAGAATTTTCAGATTTTGTTGGAACAACTTTTTATTTTTTCTGACCTTTAGCATTCAAATATCAAAATTTTAATCTTCCAATATTTCCAATATTTCAGATACAAAATACAAATTTTCAAATTTACTTATGTTTTTCCAAAGCAAAAATACTTTTTGACCATAAAAGATAAATTTTTACAAAATACTTGAATTTTCAAAACAAAAATAAAGTTTTTAAAAATAATTACATTTTCAAACAAAAAAAAATTATTTTAATTTTTACCCGCGTAGTTGAATTTTTAATTAAATAAGAACAATTTATTGTTTATTATTTATTTATTCTTATTAAATCCGTTTAGTTAAGGCACCTTTTATCGAAAAAACATTGCTAGTATAATAATATTAAAATAATTAATGCAAAGAATTAAAAAACTACTGTTTTAAAATAAAAATGAAAAATTCCACTGACTCGAAAGATCGCGGAGGAGTTTCAGCAATTTCAAAGGATTTCAATGGATTTTGAAAAACTTTCACGGATTTTAAGGATTCTGGAAATTTCTACTAGCTTTAAAATTTGTAAATTATTTTAAATTCTTGTAACAGAACCTAGAAACTTCAAAAGATTTCACAAGACTTAAGGCCATGTGATGAGTGGGTTACGTGAACAGATGCCTACCTTACCGGCACTTTTTAATTTCCTAACTTATTTTCACGCGAAGCGCTAAATCGTGTTGAAAATTTAGGATAATAAAAAAGATGCACCATAAAGGTGGGTCTGGTCCTAAATTTTAATAACTCTAAAAAAAGTTTTTTTCAGAAATATTTGTGTTTCTTCATTTTTTAATAATTGTTAAAATTTAGGACTAGTCCCAGCTGTCTTATTGCTTCTTATTTATTATCCCAAATTTTCAAATGGATGTGGCACTTCGTGTGAAAATAAGATAGGAAGTAAGTAAAGTATCGGTAAGGTAGGGATCTGTTCACGAGACCCACTCGTAACATGGCCTTCAGGGATTTTTTTTAGTCAGAAAGGATTTCAAGGTCCGTGCACTCAGCCGCGCCAGGAAGGAAAATTAAAAAACGGAGTACGCGATATTTTTTCCTTTGTTTTACTATTTTTATGCTGAAAGAAATTTTTTTTTTGCTCTTTTATCTTCCGAGAAAAGAGTGGCGGCTCTAGCGCGATGTCCACTCAGCACCGCCACCTATGAAAAATCACGAAAAATTATTATAATCAGATGAAAGATTACGGGAGATTGTTTTTTCTTTTATATAACATATATTCCCTTTCCCAAAAAACTACCCCTAACTCGTGCACACCTACCCCACGTGATCAAAAACGTTTTAAAATAGGGAAAACCACCTGAAAAATGTAGATATAATTTAGAGCTCCAAATAAATTACTTGAACCTTGAAAATTTTCCTTTACTTATAATTTTTCCAAAAAACTACCCTTACACGTGAACGTGTGCAGCCGAGTTCATATGCGTATGTCACACATATTTAAAATAATAAAATTAAGAAACCACTGTTAGTTGATATTGTTTTCCTCTTTTTTTCCTTTCCGATGATATATTACACGTTCCCCAAAAACTACCCCTTACTCGTATACACCTACCCCAGAAATAAAAAACGTTTTAAAACTTGGAAAACCACCTTTCACAATGTAAAGATGACTGAGAGCTCTAAATTAATTACAGAAAATCATTAGAGGCTTATACTGATTTTCCTATTATATTTTTTGCTAATGGTCCAAATTTTTAAACTGCTATCACGAAAATAGTTTCTTCTTTTTTTACTTCATTTTTTAATCTTCATGTGTAATAAGGATACCTTGCTGATTCGTATGTTCGTTAGTCTTCCCGAAATTAGCCAAAAAATCCCTTGTTTTTGGCGACGACCCTGATGATATTTCTGCAAAAGGCAACAAACATTTATAAAGTTGTTATTTAAAAAAATTATTAGAAATAATAAAGGCTTAATTCAATTACTTAATTTTATACCGTACAAGTCTGTTAGAGTTTATTAATGATTTAAAGTAGCATATCACCACCAAGCAAACAAAAAATGCTAATATGCTTTTTTGATATAAATTATACTTGAATGTCAACATTAATTATGAAATAAAAGATTGCCAAGTAATTCTAAAGGATAAATCATTTTGGTATATAAATGATTTAGAAATCCATAATTGTGAAAAGCTCATTTAAATTTGTTTACATTTATTCGTATCTATCAGCTATTACACTCGACCTCCAAAGATAAGAGCCCTAGAGACACGAGCGTTTCAAAGGTACGAGCGTCCCGCATCTAAAAGAGTGATGGAATTTCCCCCCCTCTATCCTCGACCTGTTGGAGAGTCAGGCGCGCGCCGCCTTGAATTCGCGGTGCGCGTGCGCGTACTAAACCTCTGTGCACCCTCATACATTACCCTCGAAATCTAAACTTAATCTACTTTACCTGACTTCAAAGTCACAATACAAATTTAGAATCGTTATTTTAAGAGAATAAATCGTTGCAAAATTTACAGAGCGATTAATATAAAAACTGATACTATTTTACATTTATTATTGTATAAAAAACATTTCAATGTTTCTATTGTAAAAAGAAAAATACATAACTAAATATGTCTATTTACTACTTACTTACCATTTAAATTGAAAATAACGTAGAAATTTAACACCACAATAGGAAGGGACCACATTTTTACAAAATGTAGTAAAAACTAGCGAATTCACAATTGTAAGAATAGCGTAACTGTGGAATATTCTGATATTTCGGGTAAATATACTGTTCTGAGATATTTGCATTTTCCCCTTTCCAAAGACAAATCACGTGTATGGATAATGTTATGATATTATGTCATTAGAACTTTTTAATCAGTATCTCATAATTTATTCAGTCGCATTTAAACTCTTGCACGTGTATAATTAGATAAGATTGTTTACAACTATGTAAATAATGTGTTAATTAGATTTAAAAAAACAAAAAATATATTTTTTGTAATACTTTTTAGCATCATGTTTTGATGCAAACTAGTTAACGAAATGAATAAAAAAATTTCTAAAAAAGAACCTCTTCTTACTTAAATTGTGCGAGAATAAGTAATACATTATTTTCAGAACTTAATATGAGCAAGCAAACAAAATCTTGTGTAAGATAGCAATTGAATATCAAGCAGAAACTAGTTTTTCTCTTGAAAATACAGAAATATTGCCCATCGAGATAATTAAGTTATGCATAAACATTTTAAAATTAAAGGTTAAATCATCGCCAACTTTAATTTGGTGATTGTGAATTCTCTTTTGTTAAAGCTCCTTCAACTTTAATGAAAACATCCTTATAATTTATCTCGTGCTTCGCACTTTATTTTGTCAACAATATTAACTTTTTTATATCATGTGCACTTTTTTTTAAGAAACTTTTGTTTATTCATTTTTTTCAGTTTGTGTTATTTGTCTACAAGTTTAATGCCCGTATTATCAATTTTTTACGAATAAAACAAAAATAAGCGCGCTATTAAAAAGTGGCTAATAAAAAATTTGTAGCTCTTTTAAGGGCACTATTTTTGTCAGTTTATTTTTTTTATCTAGCACAGTTTGGCAGTAAAATGGAATTTTTTACTTTTTCTTATTTTTGGATTTTGAAAGTGCTATACCTCTGACACATTTCTTCTATCAAAAAAGTCGCCAGTGATAAATTGTTAGAAATTGGAGTGCCGAAAATTTTTGAACATAGAAAAGTTAAATTTGGAAAAAAATAGTCTAAAAAATTTTCAAACTTTTATTAATTCTCATCCAAAGTGGCTGGCAAATCAAATTGACCTTTAGCTTCTAACACTTAAAGATTCCACTAAAATCCAATATAAAGAATATTTTCTTTTAAGTTATCTTGCTCACTGACAGACATATGGCCAGACAAACATACCTCTGATCATCTGACATCTGTAATGCGAATATAATAAAAATTAGGTCCGTATTGATTCACATATCAATAATATCGTATAAAAATGTATTAGTTAAATTTTTAAACAAATAGACTAATTTTAAAGCTGAAAAGCCGAAGGTTTTAGAAAACAGTTACATTTAAAAAAAAAAGTTGTATTTCAAAAAAAAAGAAAATTACTTTCATCAAAAAAGAGTAGTAATGAATTTTTTACAACTTAAAAAGCCCACGAGCCGGCACGCGGTCTTTCTGAATTCTGGTATCATACCTTGTCAAATCATTTGCCCATTTTCATGAAATTAAAAAATTTTACGAAATTTATTTAACACCGGGAATTCAAGGTTTTTTTATAGAATTAGCGGAATTCATTGCATTCATAGAATTTACGGAATTAGAGATATTTATAGTATGCACGGAACACAAGGAATTTACGATATTTAAGGCATAAATAGATTTTCTGGAATTGACGGATTTCATTGAAATTACGGAATTCAAAGAACAATCGCAGAATTTACGGAATGTATGGAATTTATGAATTTCCAAGAATTTGTCGAAAATCCAGTGAATTCCTTGAATTCGGTGTATACCTTGTGTTCTGTCAATTTCCTGAATTCTGTGACTTCTTTGACTCTATGAATTCCTTGAATTCGATAAATTTCTTGAATTCGAGGGATTCGGTTAATTCAATGAATGCTATAAATTTCACTACTTTTTTTAATTTCATGAATTCTGCGAATTCTGTGACTTTTGAGAATTTCGTGAATTCCGTAAATTTCTTGATATCCGTAAATTCCATGAATACCATACTTTTATGAATACCTTTATTTCCATGATTCTCGTGAATTGCGTGAATTTCATGAATTACGTTAATTTCATGAATTCAGTGAATTTAATTAATTAACAGAATTCCCTTAATTCCATCAGTTCCGTGAATTCCTTAAACTACTTTCATTCCGTAAACTCCGCGAATTCCATGAATTCCGAGAATTCCACGGATTTTGTCTGATCAAAAAATATCAGGAATTTTGCGAAATCCATTAAATCTACGATTATTGTGAATTCTGTGAATTCCTAAAATCCAGTGGATTCCGTTATTTCAGTGAATTCCTTGAATTCTCTGTCTTTCTTATATTCAGTCAATTTCTTGAATTCTATGAATACTTTAAATTATATGAATTACTTTCAATTCTATGAATTTCTTGAATTCTAAGAATCACTTGAATTCTATGAATTCCTTAAATTCTATGCATTCCTTGAATTATATGAATGCCTTGAACTGCATGAATTCCTTGAATTCTATCAAATCCTGGAATTCTATAAATTCCTTAAATTTGGTGAATGTCTTGAATTCCATGATTTTCTTAAATTCTATGAATTGACTGAATTCTATAAATTCCTTGAATTCTATGAATTCCTTGAAGTTTAATAAATCCTTGAATTCAAATTATTCCTTGAATTCCATCAATTCCGTGAATTCCGTTAAATACATAAATTTCTTAAATCCCTTTTGATTGAATGAATCTCAGAAATTCCGCAATTTTCGCGTATTTCTTAAATTCTTGATATCAGTGAATTCTGTGAGTTCCATAATTTTATGAATTCCTTTATTTCCACGAATTTCGTGAATTCAGCGAATTTCATGAATTACGAGAATTTCATGAATCCCGGGAATTCTCCGAGTTCGGTGAATTCCCTGAATGTCATAAATTTATCCCATTCCTTTTATTCCATGAATTATGCGAATTTTGTGACTTTTGAGAATTTTATGAATTCCGTAAGTTTCTTGATAACAGTGAATTCTGTGAATTCCATAATTTTATGAATTCCTTTATTTCCACGAATTTCGTGAATTCAGCGAATTTCATGAATTACGAGAATTTCATGAATCCCGGGAATTCTCCGAGTTCGGTGAATTCCCTGAATGTCATAAATTTATCCCATTCCTTTTATTCCATGAATTATGCGAATTTTGTGACTTTTGAGAATTTTATGAATTCCGTAAGTTTCTTGATATCAGTGAATTCTGTGAATTCCATAATTTTATGAATTCCTTTATTTCCACGAATTTCGTAAATTCAGCGAATTTCATGAATTACGAGAATTTCATGAATCCCGGGAATTCTCCGAGTTCAGTGAATTCCCTGAATGTCATAAATTTAGCCCATTCCTTTCATTCCATGAATTCTGCGAATGTTGTGACTTTTGAGAATTTTACGAATTCCTTAAGTTTCTTGATATCAGTGAATTCTGTGAATTCCATAATTTTATGAATTCGTTTATTTCCACGAATTTTGTGAATTCAGCGAATTTCATGAATTACGAGAATTTCATGAATCCCGGGAATTCTCCGAGTTCGGTGAATTCCCTGAATGTCATAAATTTATCCCATTCCTTTTATTCCATGAATTATGCGAATTTTGTGACTTTTGAGAATTTTATGAATTCCGTAAGTTTCTTGATAACAGTGAATTCTGTGAATTCCATAATTTTATGAATTCCTTTATTTCCACGAATTTCGTAAATTCAGTGAATTTCATGAATTCCTTGAATGTCATTAATTCCTTTCTGGAATGATAGACGGTGACGTCACGATTTGCATCACTTACAATGTACGTATTGTAATTTCGTCATTCCCATACCAGGTTTGCAATTTTACCTTAAGCTTGTACTGTAGAAGTCTTTTAGAAGTGTTGTAGAATTCCAAAGATTTTTAACAGAGTAGTTATCTTAGTAATTGAGAAAGAAATTTGTCATCCGAAATTTCCGAAAAGGTTCTACGCCAGTTAGAAAAGTCGTTCTAAATTCCCCGTAATTCCTTTGAGACTGGTAGAAGATAGTAGTTGAAAAGGCAGGAAAATTCAAAGGGCTTGAAATGTTTGTCGATAAAAAAAATTTTGTTAAGACCTTTTGTTGACCAAACAAAAATATTTGGTTAGCATAACCAAATTTTATGGTTGATTTAATAAAATTCATTTGTCACCCCAATAAAATATTTTGTTGGCTTAACAAAATTTTTTGGTTAACCTAACAAAAAACTTTTCGATAGTCAACCAAATTATTCATTTTTCTTAAATAAATTGTTTTGCTCTCTTAACAAAATCGTTTCGTCGACGCAACTAAACTTTTTTTAGGTAAAAAACATACTGTTTGTATTGTCAAACTCTTAATCACTAGTAAAAAGAAACTATTTTGTAGCTAAAAATCATTTACTTATTCATTACATGGTAATTATTAGTAAGTTAGTAACTAATTATGTTTAGTGATTGAAAAAAATTTATGCAGAAATAAAATTCAGCTTAAATTTCTATTAATAAATTAGTAAAGGACTTTGATACATGATATATCTACAATGTCACCAAGGAGGGATAAAAACTTAGAGAATACTGATGCTTGATCATTAAAACTGTAATTGCAGATTCTACCAATATAGGATATTAATTTTATTTTTTTAATTAATAAGAGTATATTTATATTTGAATTAGTTTAAAACCACAAAAAATCTAAAAACAATCATGTGAAATATTAATACACACGCTTATATAGATTAATTATTATTTTTTTAATATTACTTTATACTTCAGTTCATTATTAATGGGTAAAACACTTAGTGATATTGGTGTTGAACATAACCTCGCGTTATCCCCCCATGAATCTTCCGGCAACATTGTTTAAATAATTCAAATTTATCTGAAAAATCGATTTTTTACTCAGGCTGTACTGGATATTATTAAGAAGAATCGGTATTTTACCTATTTTAAACTTTAAAAAATCCTTGTTGAATGAGACGTGGCTGAAGCCAGATAGCCTCTACTATAAGATCCAATCGACAAAACAACTCTTTCTTGCCCTTTCTAAAAATAGGAAGGTTTATGTGAGTTAAAGTTTTGTAACTGATAATCTATTCTACAACCTTTATAATAAATTTTTTGAAATCTATCTCTCTCTCATTTAAAAACATTGAAGTTAACAGTGTTCGCATAAAATTGATAGGTAACCTACCCACAAAGAAATATAAAGCACACTGGTCTGTCTTTCCAACTTTTCCATACTACCTACGCCCAGAGCTCACATATCGGAAACGTTGCAACGATGCCGCACGAGGGGAATCGTCCCCCGCCAGTCGCCACTTATCGGCCGAAGATGCACGATTGCCGATCGGAAAAATTCGGCGGTCTTCTATTTATATCTCGATCTGAATTTGATAGA
>JAAAKG020133017.1:0-14313 GCA_010014905.2 Druon quercuslanigerum
AGGGAGTACAGAAAATGAAGCAGGAAATTTATATATATATATATATATATATATATATATATATATATATATATATACTCTCCGAAGGTCTTTCCTTTATGTGGTTAGAACATTCGCATGAAATGAGCATTAAGTAATTGCTGGTGAACTATCCGCATCACCTGCACCCGTCCATTAGTCGTCACAAGGACTCTTTTGATCCTCATGTGTAGCTCGTCATCGCTGAGAAAAAATTGACTACTTATTCGTTTCGTTTCTTACTATACTTGGAAAAAAGAAAGAAAAATAAAGTGATTCATATTAAAACTCGGAAAAAAACCTTATTCAAACTTATTTTGGTATGCCTATTTCAAACATTATTGCTATAGTATAGGTAAATCCTCTAAATTAATTTTTTTAAACCAGGCATCACAATCTTCCCCCCTTTTTAAAGAATTCCTCTTGTTTTCCCTATTTACAGGAAGCCACTTCGTTAAAACTTCAATTATTTTTTTACAAATTCAACAATTTTGTTAATAAGTCACCTTGTTTTGCTAAAAATTCATCTTTTTAGGTTGAAAATTGTACTGTTTTGGCAGAAAAGTCATATTTTTTTAGTTAAACATGCAATTGTTTGGTTGAAAATTTTAAAAAAAGTTTTCGATTGAATTTTAATAATTTTGGTTTTAAATTTCGATAATTTAGCTGAAAACAAATTTTTCATAAACATTCATATTTCTTGGTTGAAAATGAACTCTTTTGTTAAAACTTCAACAACTTGGTCAAAAGTCTTACTTTTTTTGGTCGAAAATGTCCTAAAGTATAAATCATTTTTGGGTATAAAATTTCAACTATTTGGTTGAAAGTGCATCTGTTTTTGGTTGAAGTTTAATCATGTGAAAATTCGACCATTTGGTTAAAGATTCATTTTTTTAAATCGCTGAAAATTCAACTATTGGATTCAAAATTCCATTATTTGGTGAAAAATTCAACTAATTTGTTCAAAATTCGTCTTTTTTGTTTGAAAGTTAAACTATTTGGTTTTTAATGCAACTGTTTGGTTGAAAGGAATTTGTTGAACAAGTTTGTTAAAAAATGTTTTTTTGTTTGTAGAAGATTCATCTCTTTGGTTTCAAATTTAACTATTTAATTGAAGTTTTAACTATTTCATTTTTGTTTGATCACTGATAATTTTTCGATAAAAATTCAACTCATTTGTTAAAAATTATGTGTTTTGTCTAAAATTCGTCTTTTTGGGTAGAGCATTATTTTGGGCTGAAAATTAATCCTTTTTTATTAAAAATGCCACTTTTAGGTTTTAAATTAATCTACTTTGGTTGAGGCTTCAACCTTTTGGATGAAATTCCGTCTTTTTTGTCGAGTTCAACTGTTTTTGATTGAAATATCACCTATTACACTTCTCGTTGAGAAGTTCACCTTTTTTGGTTGAAAATTTAACTATGTTTGGTTGAAAGTGTTAATTGTTTTATTTTTGTTAAAAATTAATTTTATTGTTTAAGGATTTATTTTTTTTATATAAAAAATCAACTCTTTGGTTGAAAACTTAATTATTTTGTTAAATATTTATCTGGTTTTATTTGAATATTAATATTTTTAATTGAAAATTCACAATTCCATTTTTTAGTGGGACCTCTGGAGAAAAAGGTTCTCTAAGTACTTAAGGCTGTTGCTCTTGATGGTTCGGAACCCACCTTAAACTGTAGGTACTCCTTTCACCACCAAGTAAGTGTGTGGGAGGTGTATAAAGCATAGGGAAGAAGGTGCAAGAAAAATGTAAATCCTTAGGGAACACATTAGGAGCTTCCATCCACTATTCCATTTTTGGTTGAAAATTGATATTTTTTAGTTGAAAACTCAACTATTTGGTTTAAAATTCATGTATTTTGTTCAAAAGTTGTATTTTTGGCTGTGTTTGGTGTTGATTTAAAAGAAAAGTCTTTTTTGGTTAACATATCAATACAATAATTACATTTTTCGTTGAAAATTCTTTTTTTTTGCAATAAAACCAACAATGCTTGGTGAAAAGTTAAGCTGCTTTATCAAAAATTCATTTTTGTTGTTGAAGATTCTTTCGTTCATTTGAAAATTTATCTCTTTTTGGAAAATTAACTACTTTCTTAAACATTCGTTTTTTTTTGCTCAAAATAATCTTTTTGACTAATTGATCTAAAGTGTTGAAATTTTTTTTTTTTTTTTGAAAATATATTTACATATTTGGTTTGAAAAGTCATCTTTTCAGTAGAAAATTCATCTTTATTTTTGAGAATTCATCTTTTCGGTTGAAGATTTCACTGTACTTATTTGAAAGTAGAACTTTTCAATTAAAAATTTATTTTTGGTTGATGGAGATTCATCATTTGAGTTGCAAATTTCTTTTTTTTGGTTAAAAAATTAACTATGGTTGAAAATAGTTGAAAATTTGTTTCGTATTGAATTCAATATAGTACCTACAATAAATTTATTTAAACGAAATAAATCCCCTATTATTCTCGTATTTTCGTGAAAAGACATATTTAATATTGCAATTATCTTTTGCGAAAACTCTTATTTGCAAAATTATCTATTTCCTCTCATATTGAAGTTCAAGATTGGGTAACCTTTAAAAAAGTAAACTGTGAACAATGTCTTTTGCGTGAAATAATAATAGCTACATAAGATGAGCGTGGGAAGGCTTGAAGAGGAAAATTTCCAGTCTTTGATCAAATTTTCACATTCCCAGCATAATCGCACCATTCAAATTTTCTAATTATCTTGGTGACCATGTATTAGACGTATAGTGAATCCAATTTTTCTTTCGGGTTTTTTCTTTTAATTTTTCTTAGATCTTCCGTTTTAAAATATCGAATTGCTACATCTCGTTTCGTATCTTCTGCAGGCGTGTTGGGAATACCTAATTCATGCTCTATTTCATCCTTACCTCTTTATTCTCGCCTTGGTAATCCGCTACGATTCGGACTCGTTCGTCCTTGACGATTTCCCTATCTGCTATTTGCGAGCTCTATAATGATATCTGTGGAGCTGCCACATAGTCACTTTTAGTCACTTTATTTTTTCAAGTCACGTTTTGGTCAATTTTTAAAGAAAAGGACACAGTTATTTTAATGCATCTCGTTTGAAATTTTATCTACAAAAAAGTACAGAAAATTTAATTAATACAGGGGAGAACACCCTACCGTAGATAATGATCCTGCAATAGATCATCATTAATTAGAAGCACAAATAAGTGAAATAATCGATTCTAATTTTAATATATTAACACGGACCGTGTCTAAACTACTAATTAAATTATATTAATTATTTTACATATATTAGTATTTGAAATTAAACATTATCTACTGTAAGGTGGTCTCCCCTATGTATGAAATCATATGTGGTGTGAAAGTGTTATTAAGTATCAGACTTACACCACCCCCCCCCCTCCCGCTTCCAAAAGTATTACAAATAAGAAAATCCAATTATTTTTTGGTTTAAAATCAATTACTTTGCTTAAAAAGTCTATCATTCTATGTTTTTGTTCAGAATTCATTTCTACGTTGTAGAAATTTTATTATTTGATTAAACTTAATTTTCTTAAACTTGTCTCTTTTGCTTGAAGGTTCAACTATTTGGTTGTCAATGCAACTGTTTGGTTGAAAATTAAATTGTTCTTTTTTGACAGTTCATTTATTTGGTTGACATTTCATCTTTCTTGGTTTAAAAATTAAATTTTTTCATACAAATTTTTCTTTTCGAACCTAATAATAAAATTTACTTTAAACATTTGAGTAATTTGCTTAAAAGCTTCATTTTTTGTGTGAAAAATTCATCTCTTTATGTGGAAAATTCAACTGTTTTGTTGTACTTTGTGTTTACTTGAACTTAATGATATTTATATATGTATATTCAGTGTAATTGGAGTATTCCTTTGCTGTGAATTTTTTCTTCGATCGCTCTTTAAATAACGTTGATATTCTTCCTGAATAAAAATTATTTTGGTCGTACAGGTATAATATAATGAAGCAAGAGATTCTGATGTTCAACGAATCATTCTGTGTTTTTCAACAAAATTTTTCTTACGTCTCGACCTTATTGCAGGTCTTCTTTAGAGTTCAGTATCACCTAGTCAATTTTTTAAATAATTACTATAAAATTATTATTTACATTAAAAAGAAAAACTATGTAACAATAATAATTTTTTAATTACCTGTATTGACAATTTTATCGATAAGACATTTCAAAATCTGATTTCGCCACTTTACTCAATTGTGGAGTGAAACATTTAAGTTTGGTTCTTTAAACAAATTTTGCACACAAATCTTTGTATTAAAAAGTAGTTATTTAGTAAAAATTACTATTGTAATGAAATTGAGACCTCAGAAATCGTACCGAGGTTTCAAATTTGTAGAAACTACATTTTTCAAGCTAACACTGTGTTTTGTTTTGGGTGGACGTTCGAATACACAGCACGTTACAGATGAAGCTAGGTTTTAATGAGTGAAACATAAGGCTGATTTAAACTGGAATCACAAATGAAAAACCACCAAATTTAAATTTTGATAATTCTAAATTTTTATTCTAAATTAATATTTATTTAGATTTTAAAAAACTTGTTTTATTATATTATGACCGTATGACCAAATTAATTTTTATTCATGAAGAATAACCATGTTACTCAATGATCTTTGTTTGCAAATTCGATCATTTGGTTGAAAAAATTTTTTTTAGTAATTTTTGTTTGAAATTCAACTTTTGGGTTAAAAATATATCTGATTGGTTAAAATATCAACTAATTTGTTAAAAATTCACCTCTTTTGGTTGAAAGTTTAACTATTTGGTTGTAAATTCTACGGTATGGTTGACATTTTTTTACAATCAACTATTTGGTTGAAAATGTATCTCTTTTGATTTAAAATTAACTTCTTTGTTGAAAATTGATCTCTTTCGGTTAAACGATTAACTGTTTACTGAAAAATTCGATTTTTAGCTTGAAAGCTTAACCTAATTTTGAATTACTTCGTTCAAAACCCATTTTTTTGTATTCAACATTCATTTGTTTGGTTGAAAATTCAACAATTTAGTTTAAAATTCATGTACTTTGTTAAAGATTTATGATTTTAGTTGTAAATTCGTCTTTGGTTAAAAATTTGTATCTTGGTTGAAAAGTGAACTCTTTGGTTAAAAATGTATGTATTTTGTTGAAGATGCAACCTATGGGTTGAAAATTCATCAAAAAATAAAAGAACTATAAATTTAATCTTTTTTGGTTTAAAATGCAACTGTTTTGATCAAAATTCAGGTTGAGGATTCCACTATTTCGTTAAATATTTGTTTTTTGTTGTTGTTTGAAATATTAACTATTACATTATTCGTCAAGATTCAATCTTTTTTTTTGTTGGAAATATAATCTTTTCGTTTAAAAATGTAACTATTTTTGATAAAAATTCTTCCTTTTTCTGATTCAAAATGAATGGTTTTAACTAAAAATTTAAATTTCCATTTTTGTTTAAAAATTGATCTTTTTTATAGAAACTTCAACTATTCGTTTCAGATTTCATATGTTTTGCGGAAAATTCGTGTTTTTAGTAGAAAATTAATCGTTTTTGTTAGCAATTTATCCATTTTGTTGCACTGCAATATTATTTATTAAAAAGTTATGAATTGAAAGCGTTTAATATATTTTCTAGTTCTATACATGGTACGACTCGATTTGATTGGTTGCCTTTTTTATTTTCAGGCCCAGTCTGACGAAGACGATGTGCCCGACGACGTTCAGGTCCCGGTGGGAGGACCCGAAGATTTCATGACGGAATTCTTTGCCGAGGTGAGTCAATAATGTAGAAATAAAATGATTTCACCCAACATAACATTGTTTGGATTATGATGTAAGAGATTGAATAGTATTTTGATATTGTCTATGGAAAACATTTTGTTGGACTCAAGTTATTTTAATCTTTAGATACAAATGTGTTTCTTTGTTGTTTGTTTTAGTCACTGTTCTTTTACGGACAAATTATCTTTTGAAATAGTTAGATTCTTAAACTTGTTTGATGAAACATGTGTATCGATCACTTGCAACTAACGTTGTTCGATAACACATCACATCAAATTCCTGAGCTTGCCCTGTAGTTTGTGGAAAGTTTTTAAACTTTCTACTCAATGAGCTCTGAAATAGTTTTGAGTTTATTAAAGGGGAGAAGTTTTTCTTTGCTTTAATATCTGGCGATGACTTTAGAATCTTTTCATTTACCTACTAATTAATTAGCGGTTTAATTTTTGAGATTTGAAATTTGATTCCGATTCAAATTAAAATTGCTTAAGTTTAGGTATTTTTATATTAATATTGTTTGTAATTTTTGAATCATGTAGACTGCAATTTCAATTTTTTTATTGAAAATTTTCTTCTTATTTAAAGCGCTTAATTTTAAATGCTTACATTTTTAATCTTTAGGATAATATACAGTTATCGTAGGTTGTCACCTATTTTGGAAATTTGTCATATTTTTTTTCAATTGACAAAGTCAAATTTACAATTTACGTACAATTTTAATTCAGAAAAACCTTTTAAGGCCGTATCCATTTTTAATCAGTTTGAGGTTCATGCTAGTGTTGCAAAATCAGTCACCGGCATAAAATGTTTTTTAAGATTACCTATTTGATAAAAAAAATGGCCAAAGTTATGAATATTCTGGATTTCAATTTTGCGCCTGAAAATGTTAAAAGCTAATTTATTTAGAACCCTAACAGCTTTCTATTTTTAATTTGTATTTTAGGGTTCTTAAAATAAGTATTTTGACATTTTTTGCTAACGCGTTTTGTTCCAAATTTTTACTAAAATGTAAACAAAACTCGCTAAAATAGTATTTTTTAAATACACAATTTCCATGCAGTCATAAAAAAACTTATACTTATTTTTTTCTCTGGAAGTCTATTTTTGATGAAAATCACAAACAAATTTTTAAATTATACTCAATTTGATTAAAATTTTTGTTTGATTCATTATTGTTTCACAAAGATATTTTATCAACTATAGAATGAAATTATGCAATCGTATTATATTGAAAAAAATGGTTAAGAAAAAAACTTGTTTCATTTCCTTTTAAGTTATTTGCTGAAAATTTTTGCTATTTTATAATATTATAGGGTGACTTGTTTAACAAATAAAAATACGTTAATATGCATCGATTTTATTTTTATTTAGCTTATACAACTTTGTTTGTCACCTTTTTAAAAAACATACCTTTTCACCGTTTTTAAGGAGAATAAGTACTATGAGAACTTTAATATGTTTAAAATTTAATGTGCTCATTTTTTCAAATTAGAATAATGGAAATTTTAAATTATTGACCTTAAAATATTTTTTAAAATTGTATTTTAATTTAAATATTATTATAATTGGCCTTAAAATATTAATTATCCAATTGTGAAGGCTTTGATAGTAAATTTGATCAACTATTCTGGCTTTCAAGAATTTAAGATTTTACATTTTTATTGATTTTTAAACATTCCAATTTTAGATTTCCGGCTACGAACGTTTTTCAGTTTCTTGCTCAACTATCTGAAAAAAATTTTGTATTATTCTCGAAAAAGTATTATGAAATTATTTTTTAATTACATTTTTCAAGATCATTCATAGAAACTGATGAATATTATGCTCATACTGTACAAAAATTACATTTTTCTATTTTTGCTATAATAAAAATCGACATGCGGTTGTTCATGGTAAAAATTACAGAAGAGAAAAGCCGCGAGTTCACACGCCGGTTTTTATCTGTATAATATCTCGACCTCCACATTGGCTTACCTGCGAAAAAAACACCTGAATCGTTTTACGTGTCCGAACGAAAGAGAAAATGCTTTCTTTACGTGTAAATAGACACGAAGCGCAAATATTTTACAGAGAAGAAAAACTTTCGTTAAGGTACACTCGGTCTTCACAACTCTTCAGTGACTTACGGTTTAATCCTGTAGCAAATTACAAATTTCAGTCGAAAATTGATTGATGTGAAAATCTAATTTTTGTCAAGTGTGACATAAGTGTCTTTTTAACTTGCACGGTAATACACTTCTTTACTGTTTACTGCTTTTTACACAAGGTTAATTTTTTCGGTCTGATACTTTTTAAAAAATCATTGTTTTTTATAGTTAAAAAAGAATGATCTGGTAGTTTTTTCGGATTCAATATGAAAAAAAATATTTTAAAGTTAAAAATCTCTTTTTGGTAGTCTGCTCCATCAACTTTATAAGACTTAATATATTCATATAACTTTGTTTAACAAATTTTTATACCCAACTAGCTGTGCCCTGTGGCGACGACTTTACCGCCGCGAACCGGCGCTCCAATTAATACTATACATCTAGACCAAACGGAAATGCAATAAAACTTCTATCAAGTTATAAAAAACATGTGAAACATATGATGATGAACTTTTTATGACTTAAGATTAACTTAACTTATGAATGAACTACGCATTTAAAAGTGGAATTTTTTATGGTATTCGATATTACTCACATGTTTTCTCTTGGTATTAATTTTGGACATGCAATAGTGAAATAAAATCAGCATACAATTTTAAGTATTTATCGTAGAATTTAAGTTTGAAAAATGCCGACATACTTGTGAAATTTGTACAAAGCTTAAGGATAACTCTAAATGCGAAAAAATAATTAAAAACAGAAAAGCATAAAATAAAAAGGGCGTTTTTGTATTTTAAATCATAGATCTCGTACTCAAGTCGTATAGGATTTTTAGTTTTGAAAAATCCGAAGTCTATAATTTAATTTGAATTCACTTGGCCTAAACTCTGAGAAGGTAAATCAGAAATATAAACTTAAAAACAGAAAATGGCAATTGTTTTTAAGTATAAAAATTTTACTGGAGCCATCGAATCCAGTCTTTAGAATTTTTAAATCACTCGTGAAATTCCAATATTAATTGTGAAAAAACTTCACAAATTTTAATTTTATACAGTAGATTTTAAAAACTGTCCTTCCTATTTAATCTTCTGTCCCAATACGACCTGTCCGAGAGCCCAAAGAATATGCGTAAAAAGTTGCTGCCGATTTGTCAAAAACTGGGATTGTGCCTCCCCCCTCCTATCTTCACCCCTCCTATACCCCCATACTCTTACGACCTGTCCGGAAGCACAAAGAATATTTGGGCCAAATTTGGTGCCGATTGTTAAAAACTGTGGATTTTCATAAATATCGTATGTTTTAGGCCACTTGATTTTATGTATATTAAAATCTGCCCCCCCCCCATCATTCCCCAATACCTTCACGGCCTGTCCGGGGGCCCCCAAGTATGCTGATCACTCAAAAACTGTGACTGTGCCTCCCCCTCCTATCTTCACCCCTCATATACCCCTCCCATACTGTTACTATCTGCCTGGAAGCCCAAAGAATATGTATGCAAAGTTTTCTGCCCATTGTCAAAAACTGGACTTTCATAAGCATCATATATGTTAGAGCACTTGATTTAATATATATTTCAACATCTTCCCCCCGCCCCCCCCCTCACACACAAAACTTCATCATATCCCAGTCTTTTTGCGACCTGTCCGGGAGCTCAAAGAATATGAGTGAAAATTTGTATGCCGATTGGCCAAACATCGGCTGCCCCCCACTTGTCCCACTCCCAAATTTGGTGACGATTGGTCAAAAATTGAATTTTCATAAGTACCATACGTTACAGACCACTTGATTTTATATTTCAAAAACTGTGTTCCTCCCTCCCCCCACTCCATTTACTTCCCAATACTCTACGACCTGCCCGGAAGCCCAAAGAATAAGGGTAAAAAGTCCTATGGCAATTGGTCAACAACTGCGGCTGTGTCCCCCAACTTCCCCAATCCCTAGTTTGCCACCCCCATATTCTTACGACCTGGCTTGGATCCCAAAGAATATGTGTGCAAAATTTGGTGCCGATTGTCAAAAGCTGTGGATTTTCATAAGCATCATACGTTTTAGGCCAGTTGATGTGATATATTTCAAAAACTGTGCCCCACCCCCTCATCATCCCCCAATATTCTTACAACCTGTTCGGGCCCAAAGTATATGAGTGAACAATTGGATGCCGATTGGTCAAACATCGCCGCCACCTGCCCCAATCCTTCGCATACCCCCCCCCCCATAATCTTACAAGCTGTTTGGGAGACCAAAGAATATGTGTGTCAAATTTGGGGACGATTGGTCAGAAACTGTAGATTAGAATAAGCATCATCTGTTTTATTATTTATCAAACAAAAGCTATTATCAATTAGTGATTCGGGTTGCCGTAGGAATTATCTCCAGTGCCTCATCTACACGTGTATACATTTTCAAGTCGATCTATTAAACGGTGTGGACGGTATCGATCCTCAACGGCACCAATTTGAATTTTATAATAGTAGATTTATAAAATTCGTGTCGTGTCGTTTCATTTGAAAAAAAATATTTCGTTGGAAACGAATAAAATTTTACTTAGCCAATTAAAATTAAAAAGTGAAAAAGATGACAAATGTCCAAAATATAGGGAAAATAGGAGACAAATTTGAAAGTATCTGAAAAAAAGGTAAATAGATGAAAAACTGTGCTGACTTCCTAGTGCATATTTTATGTACACTGTTTCACACTTAACATTTTCTGTCTTAAACCGTTTTTTTGGTAAATATTTTACTTCAATATGAATCCTTTTTTTCTCTAATAATGTAATCGCTAAAGTTCGAATTTAGATAACAAATTTAAAATGCTTTTCATTCTCAAAAATAGTGATATACAGTATAAAAAGGGTTTAAAATAAAAAATAGATAACAAAAAATGTCGGCTATCAGAAACACAATTTTTTTCTTATGGTAATGTAGTTTATAAATTGTGTAGTTCAAGATAAATTGTTAAAGCCTTTAGTTACTTTGGAACTCTGAATCTCCCGGGTTAGAAAATTTTTTAACTGACCGCATCTGATTTTTCATAAAATAAAAAGTAATAACCATTAGTATATAATTGTTATATATATTTTATATCATATTATTATTATTATTATATTATTATTTTGGGGTAAAAGGGACTCGCTCGGTTCTAGTCTTGTTAAACTGTTTCGACCATTGTTGCTGATTAATTTCTCTAACAATCACGCCAGGCGAAGACCTTCACTAAGATTTGACTTTCACGTTTTTATTTAACAATTAGCCTATTTTTTATGTGAAAGGGGAATTATATAAAAATCCCCCTGTTTTATACTTTCTGGTAATTTTCCGAGATAGAGACTCCTTTTTACACCTTTCTTGAAAATCATAAAGCAATGCCAGACCTGTAATTATACCCTTAAGAAGTCCAATATTAACATATTGTCATCTCAATGGTTTTATGTAAAAAATGACTCATCGATTTCATCAAATTTCGACGTTTACAGACTCACAGTTAAATATTAATTTTTGGCCTACGCGTCTGGATTTTATCCATTGAAATTGCTTATAAAAAAAATCCATTTTTCAGCAAAACTATAGAAGATGCGAAAAGAATGCTCAGGAGTCAAATTGTGCCATCTCAAAAAGTTCTACAAATTTTGATATCACTATTTTGTGGTAAGAAACATAGATTTGCTTTAATAGTAAAAAATAACACTGAAATAAAAAATTTTATTTTTGGAAAAACGATACAACACATAATAAAATGTTCAATGACAAGAAATTGAAAGAAATCTCGAAATTGTTTTAATCGTATAAGGACTTAATTTTTTACGTTTTCGAAAACTCGTCAGGAAGGCTCTGATGAAGATTTTTTTCCAGGTGCTTTTGGGGTCGTAGAGTTTATTTCATTGTATTCGCTGATAATGAAAAGTGGGTTAAATCGTTCTTATAGAGAAAAAAAGATTTAAACTGAGCCTCGACTTCAGATATAAGTCTGCAAAACACAATAGGCGTCTATTATTATTTTTTTTCTTTCATCTACCTGTTTCTCACATGGTGGTTACGTTCTCGATAGAGTATGTATCATACAGGTATGTATACTGAATCCTCATACTTCTACGATCTGTTGTGAGCATTTGTAGATAGTGTAGAGATACTTCATGTAGATATGTAAAAAGATACTTTGGACGGGTGCATACATCCATATAGCCGCCAATGTTACACGGGCGACTGAATCGAGGCCAGCCACACTTCTTTCGATTCGTCGAAGCTCAAAACTCGCCTCATTCTCTATCCCAGTCTATCATTTGAGAATTGGGATTTACTATTATCGGAAAATATCCGAAAGAAAAAACGTTCTGGTATGAAATTTCATAAATATAAAATCATATTCTAGTATTTTCTATTTAAGCTCCAAAAAGTTCTTATTTTTTTTTGTTTAGAAAAGTTAATTATGTTAAAAATCTTGTTCAAATTTCAAGTTCAGGTATCGCAGTCTGCCCCCTTTTTTACCTAGCTCTTTCTTTTCCCTCCTTAAATTTGATTCATGTATAAGAATCATAAACAGAAAATGTAGATATTGCAAAAAAGAGGCTTTTGAAGAGATTCTTTTTGAGATACGAAAACCGAAAGGTAAATCAATTATGTAGTTGCAAATCAAATTCATCTTTATATGCTAACATGATTCACGGGCCAAAATGCTCCAAAACAGGGGAAATAAGGAGATTTTTTTACGAAAATAGGATAATGAATTCTTTTATATAAAAATAGTGTTTATACTATTAGCCAGGGAACTTAAATAAAGCAATAATAATTACACTCGGTAATCGAGGGGCCGGATTCTATAAGGGGTTTAGCGCGTGACCTTTCCGAAATGTGTGAATTTTTTTCTCTGAAACTTGAAATTGTACAACAAAGTGGTAAATGTAAAAAAGTTGACAATTTTTAAGACGAATATGATGGTATTTTTCTTAAGTCACTTTTTTGAATTTTAAAAATCGATCATATGTGAGTCACAATTCGGAAAGGTCACGCGCCAAACCCCTTATAGAATCCGGCCCCTCAATTATAAGGGTCAAGTTTCTGGCGATGAATGTAGCCTGGGTATTTAAAATGGTAGAGGGATGGATGATCTTAAGGTAAGAGAATTACGAGAAACTGTGTACGTAAGGAAGGTAGGTATTTTAGGTATACCTGAAACAAAGAAAAAGAGACGAGGCAATAGAAACATAGAAAATGGGGTATTAAGGCATATTCAGACAAGCGATTATCGGTTCCGATTACGGTTACGATTGGAACCGTCGACCCATTAGCGTGCAGCGCAGTCCGAGCTGATTGGTCGACGGTTACAATCGTCACCGTTATCGGAACCGGGAACCGCTCGTCCGAATACGCTTAAAAAGGCGGATTTGAAATATGGACTCAAGGGGTCGGTTTGATTATGAATGAAAGAGCAAGACAGCATCTCAGAGATAATGATTTTGTATCCCCAAGATTATTGTAGTAAAAGACGCCTTATGAGACAGCTTAAATGATGCTATAAGCGTTGAGATACAGAAAGGATACTAGGATCTTGGCGAGCCAAAAAGAAAAAATGATAACGGGAAAATATTAGTTAGCTTATGCTTAGAACAAGGCTCATTTATTACAAATATTTACACGGAGAAAAATGGATGTACAAACGTAACATATAGATGTTCAGGATTAACATATGTTATGTTTTACTATGGGATAACAATACAGATTTTCAAAGTTAACATCTGTAGATATGAAAAAATAAGATGTTACTTACTAACATCCAAAATGTTCAAATGAAATGTCCGATATATTACATGTATGGTTATGTCAAAGAACGTCTGTAAATATTTGAAGTGTTTACTTATGTCTGGTCTTTTAAGAAATTAATTATTAACTTATTTGGAAATTTAAAATAAACTTTAATGTACCTACATCAACGAAAAACAGATAAAGGATATAAAATGTCGAGCAGTTGATATTGAGTTAATTGGAGGTTATGTTTAATATTTTAAATTCAAAATAAAAAAATAAAAACTGGGTAAGTAAGCGGAGAACGAATGATCTGTAATCTGCATTTAAAATTCTATCAATTTGAGGCTACTTAAACTGAAATTTTATTTTAAAGGACCCCGCACCAAATGTACAGTAAATGGCTTATTGTGAAAAATTCTAAATCTAATTTTTTTTCTATTTTCAAACCTGCAAAGCAATAATCCGAAAGAAAAAATTAAGAAAAATGGACAGTTTTTTTTCTCCTAAACTCTTTGTTCGATTTTGCTAAACGTTTAAAATATTGACAATCAGCATTACCAAAACAAAAGGTTCATGTCCAAGATCTAGAAATATTAACGGTTTTCTGGGTATACAGCATGTTATAGGGGTGTTTTCATAGTTTAACCGTCCAAGTGTGGAAATCAACATTTCTTAGTAACTA
>JAAAKG020133018.1:0-14312 GCA_010014905.2 Druon quercuslanigerum
TTTTACCAGATAATAAAGTTCAAATACGGCAAGGCATACAGTTCATAAAGTTTTCAATTTTAATCTATATCTCTGGGCAAGGTTTACAAATGTGATTGAGTATCCGAATAAGCTCTTACTTAGACCTAGGTTCGTGCTTACTGACTTTTGTTTCATGAAGCTCCAAACGTTCTAGGTGGGATTCATATCTTCAGATTTTTCCTGTCAATCGAGAATTGTAACTGAGTTTCGAGAGTTTAAGAAATACGCTTGAATAAGTTATGAAAGGTAAAACAGGAAAGAATTTTTAGTTATAAAAAAAACTGTTCGTAATGAAATAAGATGATAATATGGACTAAAATCCTTAGTTTAATCTCATTTTCTGAATAAGCACATACACTTAGAGATAAAAAAATGATTAAAACATACACGTAATATAATATAGTTCAACATAATAAAGAAATTATCGCACTTTTTAAACCCTAAAATGAAAACAAATCAATAAATTTGCAAATCTTAAAAATGATATTACAATCGGAATTCTGAATTTGAAAAATTGAACAAATTATTCTTTTTTAAATGGTTTCTTTAAATTAAAAAAAAAAGTCTTAAGAATGAACAGATAATTTTGTTCTCTACACTTAATATAAGATTTGTGATTTTTAAAGTAACTTGATATATTTGTTTTTTATTTGTGAAATGTAAAGAAATGTAATATAATATGCAGAACATTATTTTTGAACTTCAATTTACACACGCAATACTGTATAAACCTTTTTAAGTATTTTTCCGGAGGATGGTGGACATTCCGCAATTTCTTTTTTGGTCAATTCTTCAACCCTGCCGCTGCTCATGTTTATTTTTACTCGTTTTGAGATTCCCAAAATATTTGTAAATACTGGACGAATACGCGTCTGTCGTGATGGAGTTTTTTCTAATATTGCGCAGACGTCTCCATTGGATGATGATAAGACAATGTGCTCTCCGGTTGGTATGGAATTCAAAGTATTATTTCTTGTTTTCAATAGAATTGGTTTGTCGGGAGGAAAAATGTATCTTCGGAGTTCGAATATCCGATGCGGATATTCATGGGGAATAAGTCGAATAAATTCAAGATCTTCAAGTCTATATCCAAACACACTTTAAAAAGTTTGGCTTAGGGTAGATGAGGTGGATCTGTCATGAAGAGGTGATTCGGCAGGTGGTGGAAACCCGGCAGAATAATGAGGTCTAGCAAATGAATGAATCGTGTCTGGAAAGTGTCTGCTAGGGGTAGAGGAAGAAGCTCCACACTGATGAACACCAGGATTAGGGTCAGCATTAGGAAAACCCTGGGACTGTGAACTTACTCCTGAAAAAAAGGATTACATCTTTGTTTTAAGTACCTACACAATCGTATGTTGCTACATGACGAGTTAAATATGAGGTTGTAATTGTCGGGACCCATTCCATAAACGCCTATAAGTTCATCTCGTTCGACGGCTTGAGAAAACATTTTGAATCATATAGCTATATTTAAAGATTATTTACTTATCTAAAAAAATAGAAACAGTAAAGTTGTAGGGTAAGTGTTTCCTAAAAGAATAAGATTTGCTTAAGATCATTCAATAATTTGTAAAAAATCGTGAAGAGAGACAGTAAGACCAGATTTAAATTAAAGTAACGTTATTTGAATTATATTCTTCATAAGTTTTAAACTATCTATTAAGCAAAAAAATTTCTTTTTTATTGCACAGGCCTAAATCTTTAAGAATCTTTTATGTATTCACTACAAAAAGCAGTTTTTCTGAACCTTTCAGTTTTTTGTTTGACATATGACGATGTTTTCGAAAATTAATATCAATGTAAAATAGAGTAAAGCGCAAGCTATGTTAAATATATTCAGATATGTTGTTGTGGGCATCGATCATTTTAAAACTGGCACTCAATATTTAAAAATCATTTGCAATTAAAAATTTCTCTATAATTAGCAATAATTCTAATGATTCAAATATATATTCTATTATGAATCTAAATTACTTACAGTACCCTGCCTCCTATTGATAAAATCTGGGATTGAAATTCGCGTTAGGTGAGATTCTTTGCCGGGTTAAAAAGCTTTCAGTTTTAATTTGAAATTCGAGGAAACAAGGAGTGAACATTAATTGGTTTTAGGAATTAATAGCCGTTTATTAATTAAAAATATATTATTAGATAGGTTAAAATCAGTGTCTTGATTTTGGGAATTTAAAAAAATTATTATCAAGCGACAATAAACAAAATTCAATTACAAGAAACAACAAAAATTATATCTTAACTCGTCTAAACTGCAATTAAAATTTTTTTTAATTGTAAGTGGATTGAAAAGTTTCACCAGAGAACTTGAAATATAGAAGTAGAAGTAAAACTTATCCTAAATGGCAAAATATCAAGGGATATACAATGTGTGCTAATTAAAGTAATTTAGTGCATTCTTTTAAACATTTTTGGGAAATGTAGAAAAATGCTTTTTAAATGTAGAAAGTTATTCTTCAATACATACGTATTACTCCATAAGTCTTTGCGATCAGTGTCTGGGTGGTTACTGGACAATCCGCTATTTCTTCAGCGGTCATTTCCGCAACCTCGCCGCTATTCATGTTTATTTTCGCCCGTACTAACACTCTTGAAGTACGTGTGAATATGGCGTGAAGAGTAGTGCGTTTGCATGCTGTTTTATCGAATACTGCGCAGACGTCGCCGTTTGATGCTGACAATACAATTTGTTCTCCGGTTGGCATGAGGTTTTGTGTACACTTTCTCGTTTTCAATCGAATTGATTTATCTGGAGGAAAAACGTATCTTCGGAGTTCATATGTCCGCTTCGTATTGCAGTGGGGAATCAGTCGAATTAATTCAAGATCTTCAAATCTGTATCCAAGTATGCTGGGAAAAGTTTCCCTGAGATTAGGAGACCGTGACCTGGCACGATCAGTTAGTTCAGCAGTTGGTGGAGACCTGTCAGAGTGTCCACTAGGACCATCATCAGACAAACGCTTAGACTGTGAGCTTAATTCTGAAACAAGTAATACAGATTTTATTTTGTTCAGCACTCTGGAGCATGGAAACTTCGAAAAGAAATTGCATTTTTTTAGAATATACATTTTTGTAAAAAATTAAATTCTATATTTTTTTTAAAAAGTTGTAGCTTCTGTAATTTTACCGGTTTTCGCAGTTAATATACTAATATAATATTCGCTTCTGCTGAAGAACTGTAAAAATAATTAACAGCAGAAGGTGTTTCAATATTACTCATATTACAATATGAACAATATTAAGTCGCTTGGATATAACATTACTGGCAAAATAAAGATAGATCATATAAAAGCCTTATTTCCGGCTGTAGAAATTCAGTGAAATAAATAATATATTAGTGGCATAGTTACATTTACATTTGTTAATATATATTCCACCTTGTATGAAGGACATAAAGTGTGAGCTTATTTTTAAAATGATGATAGATCAGCGTCAATTATTAGGACACAGAATCATTATAATAGGAGATTTTAATGTGCCAAAATTTCTGTCTCCCTTTTTAATAAAGAGGTTTTATAATACATATAAATTATTGATACGGCTTATTAATAACTTCAAATTAAAGCAGCATAACAATATTTGAAACACTAACCCCCGAAATTCAGATCTTTTATTAGAATATGTTCACATAAACATATTTACCTCCGGGATCGGACTATGGTCAGTTAATGCGCAAATTTAATGCGTGGTCTTTAGAAGATAGAAGAACTTTAGCGTCTATACCGTTTCTCTTTAATATAATTCAACTTTATATTGATTGTACATACTTGATCTTTATACTACCATTCTCTGTACCTCAAGATCAGACGAGAATAATAAAACTTTTCTATCTTCATCGCAGTCATTGAATTTAGAACTGAGAGCGCCTCTCCATCAGTTATATAACAGTGTAAATCCAATGTATACAAATACTACTGATGTTGATCCATTCAACGAATCACTGTTAAATTCCATGCTAATAGCTAAAGAATATGTAATAGAGACGTAAGACCAATTGGATCGATGTAACGGGTGCTTAGAGCAAAACCATTTTTTTATAAATGTAGCCTTGGAAATGGTCCTGGACTGTAGGGCTTCATATTATAAATAAATTAATAAATAAATTGTGGAGGATCTTTTGATGTAAAATAAGCCGCTGTTAGCTTTCCTCAAAAGACCTTGATTAAATTCGGGCCCAGATGGTTTCATTTTGGCATATCAAAACGGTATCATTTCCACTTAGCAAACTGTCGCCACAATTTGAGGCAGTACATTCCTGACGATAGTTGCAGAGCATGCTATGCACACCCCGAGCATCTAAAACACATACTAATGCGTAAAGGGCACACATAAAAAGGCACAATTTGGCTCTAGCAGTGTTTTATTACCATATCGGTCACTATAATGGCATTAGCTTTAATACCGCTCAACTGAACGCGCAGTGTTAAACTACTAAATCCAAAGCTTTTAATTTATATCCTCAGATGCCATTTGCCCTGAAATCTTATGTAAAGTCAATGCGGCTATTCTGACGTTGCAGCAGTCTAAGCTCAAGTTACTTATTCAGACCAAAAATATTTGTTCTAGCGTTAAATGACAAAAATGCTAATTTACCTAAAACTCAAAAGGATATTTTCCTTAATAATAGAATTAATACTGTAGTATATTTACCTATCGAATTCAGGATAATGGTCAAGCATAAGGGCAGAGTACAGATAATCCTCATATTTTAAATATAACAATCTAATGTAAGCTTTTTACTAATAAACATTCAAATGCTACTGTGGCTTAAATAATCTGTATTGTAGTCGTTATCTTTTACATCAAAAGTTTTAAGTTCGTTCTACGATATTTACATTTGATAAGAGTCTGTTTAAATGAAAATAGCTTGGCTACACAATTCTTTAATTGGTGTCTCGTTTTCGAAATAAAATAATTCTAAGAATGAAGTGCATTCGTTTCTTTTTGCATGTTTATTTTCTATAATTGCAGTCAAACAAATATTTATGTCAGATACGTTGTATCTTTCGTCATATAAATGTGCAGTAGCAGATTTCTGAATTAGTGACACACATTCTCAGATTAGGTTAAGCTTTCAGTAACCGTGTGATAAAAAGTAAGTCGAAACAAATGATAGAAATAGTAAAAGATGTTGAATTAATTATACAAAAAATTCCTATTTTAGATAAGCAGGATTTCCGAAACTTGTAAAAGAGCTTTGTTAATAAAAAATGTTTGCATTTTAGTAGTATGGATCGTAAGGTTTTAGAAGGTTTCATGATGACGAAATAATTTTTTTGCAAAAACCCTGATAAAGGCTGATAAAGGCAGTCTCAGTGTTTGTATGAAAAAATCAGATAATGTTAGGGATATGGAGAATTTGTTTTTTAATAATGATAGTTTTGAACTATTACATAAGGATTCGTTAAAAAAGTTAAAAAGAGACAGTTTTAAGACGCTTGACAATTGAAGAAAGAAATTACTTTTGGGAAAGGATATAAGATTCACAAAGATGGCTATCCATTGAGAACGATTATTTCAACTATTAATACTGCAAATAAATTTTTTGAACAAAATTTTAATTTCATTCTCAAAGACTCTATCAGAACTTCAAAATATAATGTAAAAAATAGCTGTGATATTAAAATACGTACTTGATGAAGTGAAAAAGATTTTATCGCAGGGATATTTTTTATCATGAACTCAATTTATTTGAACATTACTGGTTCTTGTTAGAGACAGAAGTTTGGTACTCTCATAGGTTCAGTTCCGTTTAGTTTTCGGAGAAATAGTAATGGAAGATTTAGAGGATTTTGCTTTTAAGAAATTAAATTTTGTTTTGACTTCTTATTTCCTGCATGTCGTCGATAACCTATTGTGTTCCTCTGGTAAAGTTGCAAATGGTCAATGCTTCTTTTCTGCTTATCCTTTTCCAAACAAAATTTAATTTAGTTTAATTCAAATAACGTAAATTTAGTGTACATTTTCTAGTTGCGGTAAGGTCATCTTGGTTTACCGGGAATTTAGGTTTTAAGTTTACTGGCGTTTTTAATATGAAGGACATAGTTTAGCAACTATTGTACTTTCTATGTCGAGTGAAAGAATCAGAAATTTTCTATCTGGCTTTTAGTATGGCTAAGTCAACCCCGGTTTTTAGACGATTCGGCGTCATTTACGTGCACTCGTCTTCATTTTGGCATCGTGTCTATCGTAAATTCTGACTCGTGGTTTCACGAATTTTAATGAAAAATTCAGCGTTCTAGAAATGTAATTAAGCATTTTCAAATAAGCAAACTGAATAATTATTTGTCTTATTTTCGACTCGTACTGAGCATTTCGCAATTTTACCTTTATTTTGTTGTTGTTTATGGTTTCTGAAATTTTATTACAAAATGATAGCCTGAAACTAAAATCTGCTTATACCAACTTTACATTTAGTTGCCGTTATCTCGTGGATTCAACTCCTTTTCTTTTTGCTATCTTTTTGACTGATCAGGCGTAGTTATAAGCTATTGCGAAATCTAAAGTTCTATCGACTTCCTTTTTCCACCTGTTAAAAAATAAAAATGTTCCCCTACAAGGTTTCGCTAGCCTGACAATGCAAAATTCCCTGGACAAGAAAAATATCCTTCTTCTTTACCAATGGATCGTACACGAAAAATTTGTTACACGTTGCGCTCAACAACCCTTTAAGAAATTCGGATTTTTTAGTATTAGATTATTTTCTTTAACACTAGGCTTGGCTTAGTAAACACTAATTTCCCCAAACTCACGCTTACAGTATGTATAAAAGCTAAAAATAAATAAATTAAAACACTAAAAACTGTTCTCGATACAAATCGTTTGTATTCATCGTCTGGTACATAGAACTTGTTAGTCATTCTTTGAGCATGGCTATCACTCTTCAGCACATAATCCTTGTGCCCTGACAGATACTGTGACGATGCTAACTGCCCCGAAAGGGGATGAGTGGAATGATTAGTTATTATGAATGCAACCTCGCCGAATCAAATGTCCTTTAAATTTGGACACACCGACCCTGAAAAACATATCAACGTTTTGCTTTCTGAGTGTTCTTATTAATGTTTTAACTTTCATCATTTATTCTAGGTTAGGAACGAAATTTGACCTGACTAAGTCAAAACAACCCCGGATTTGGATTCACCAACCCCAAAAACGTATAGAAATGTTTATTTCGTCTGGTGGAAAAGGCCTTTTTTCGTGTACCTGTGTTATCAGTGACTCTTGCTTTATCTCTAAGTATTAAAAATCAACTCGGAATAATAATCATAACCCGATTTCGTGGGCTCCAATATGGCTTTTTCTTCTCGCTTTACTGCTTTTGCCTCCTCCAACCTATTTCTATGGTCTAAGTTTTCATATTAAAAAAAGGCTTCTAGTTACGCTAGCCAAATCTTAGACTGGTACAGAGTTGGGGTTTAAGTTCAAGTTGGTACTTAAAAAATATTTCCGTGGTCTTTAAAGCATAAAAATATTCTAATTTGCCGAAAGCTTAAAATAAATCTTTGCCTAAATAATTGATAAATTTCTTGTTATATTTACCAATGGAATTAAGGATAATGGCCAAGCATAAGAGCAGAGTACAGAGAAACTTCATCTTGTCTAAGTCGAGGACAAACTAAATAATGTATTAATTAGAAATTTTATTAACCATGTAGCTGATCAATATTCTTTTTCTTTATTAGATTACACAATCTATACTATAGTCATTATTTTTTAGACTGAAGACGTCAACTTTGTCCTTCTGAGACATTTACATGTGATAAGAGCCAGTTTAAAAAAAAATAGTTTTTACATTCTTATAACATAAGGTATTGAATTTGTGTACAATTTCACCACCGAAGTTTTTGTCAAATGTCCACGTTTTGATACGCCCTGAATCCGAAAAACAGGTTGTTACGAATGTGTCTGTCTGTACGTGTGTCTCTCTGTTTCCACAATAACTTTTAAGAAAAATTGGTCTATAAAAAAAGCCTTTTGTACAGTCTTTAAATGTCCTAAACTAAATGCCAAGTTCGATTGCCAGTTATTTTGGATAAAAATTCAAAAAGTGAGAACATTTTGAATATTTCCGAGACCTCTTCTTTTATAAATATAAAAATTCTTTATACGGATATTCACAGTATTCGAAACATCGAACAATTTATTCTAATTACTTTTTTCATAAAATAAAAAATTACCAGAGTTATAGCATTTACAAAATTCCAAAAAACACACAAAAATGAACGTTTTATGCCAAATAAGGCACAATATAAAAAAAAATAATAAAAATGTTTAAAAAAAATTTTTTTATCTGCGTTTGTTTTTGTATCCAAACGACAACTGCTAAGTGGAACACGATGCGATAGAAGATTCAATTGAGAAAGGCTGTGTCACTAAGGTTATGGATATAATTTAGAAGTTAAAAAACAGTAAGACTGCTGTATGGTACGTGTTTGTAACGTTTACATCGTAAAAATAACATTGGAAATGACTAAATTCAGTTCATGAATAAAATGTTTGATAACTAAAGTTTTTCTCAAGAATGCCGATTTGTTTTAAACGAAACAATGAAACTACGTGTGTTTTAATGCCAATCTATGTTATGAACTGTTAATAATATTTATATTTCTGCAAATAATATAAAATTTCAGCGGCGAAATTGAGTGCAAAGCACGAGGTACGTGATGACAATGTTCTCGTTAAAGCCAAAGGAGCTTTAACGAAAGAGAGTATACAATCAGCAAATTACTGTTGTCGATGCTTTGACCTTTAGTTTTAAAAAGTCTGTGCACAATTGTGGGGCATATATAAAGACCGAGCGCGTAGCACGAGGTAAATAGATTATCGAGCGCAAAACGCAAGATAAATTTATTATCAAGCGCGAAGCACCAGAACCAACAGTCGCGCGACCTAGGAAAATATTAAAATAACTTTTAGTAGTATGATTAAATAAGGGTATATCTATATTCTTGAAGCTAGTGACTAAGATTATTTGCGCCTTTGTTATTTAATTGCGTATAATTTCATATTCTTGTGGTTTTTTTTTGTTTTGTAGTTTACTGAATATTTTTTTAAGCAGAACTTAAATTTCTACTTACAATTTCTGCTCTTTGGGACAAAAAAAGTCAAGTTATTAACCAAGCCTTCTTTGATTATCGTTTGTGATTTTACTCATTAAAAAATATTTTCATATGACAGGAATAATACATAAAACAAACCTGAACAATTTCGAAAATTTCATCATTTGAAAACGCGGTGAGTGTAGCAGAATGTAAAAAAATATATCATCATAAATAAAATCAATATGCAAAATAATATTTCCTATAAAGATACAATGGAGCTGGATAAGCAGTAAAATATTGAAGATAACATGTTTAGACCGCAAGACCCCTTGTGGATAATAAATGAATAACTTTGTCTTCTCATTTACGTTAAAATTTTATTTAAATGTTATAAAACTAACGTGTATTATTTTCCTTTAGTAAATTAACAAAAAAACATTTTACGATTTGAAAATATATTAGAAATTGCAAAAATACCATAGATTTTTCTTGGATGTGTAAAATTTTTAAAAATTCAGTTAACAGATTTAGACCATGGACCCTTGACTCATAGAAATGAACCGATAACGCTGTGGGAAGCATAGAAGTAGGCTTTAAAGTAAAAGAAAACACTTAACAGGTAGACCAGTATCTTTATGGATAAGGATCTTTGTTTGAAAGTATTTTCACTGGGTCGAGCTGGATGAAGCACAGGCCACGCAGTCCTGGTATCGAGAAAGGCAGATAAAAAACCGGAAATTATATCGGCAACTATTATTTATGAAAATTCAACCATTTTTAGCAAATGAGGCTAAAGCGACATTAAAATAAAATTCAAGTGCATAAAACAAAAAAAAATGCATTATAAGTCTTCCAAACTGATTTTTAAAACTCTTTAAATTGAAAATTGTACCGCTCAGAGTGATTAAGTTTTGATTGATAACATTTTTTCATGTAGTGCCTATTCTTCCAGATATTTGGAAGTTTCAAGTTTAAAAAATCACCCGGTATATGTATATAATAACTCGAAAAAAAATTTTGATTTATTTCTCTGATGGAAAGCATATTCATAACTGAAAAAGTAAACTATCTTTCTATACAACTTTCCTTCTGAAAGTTTTTTTGTCCCAGAATTCGCACTGATTTCAATGAGCTTAAAGGTATGAATGCATGATTTACACAATGTCTCTGGAAACAATTTATGAAATTTGTATTTTTATATTTATATTATTTTTATGCCTTGATTTTGAATAGGGTCCTTAAAAGTTAAAAAGCTCGTGTGCCAGGGTTCATCACTTTATGCAGGTGTTGACTGCCACGACAAGTATAGGAAAAAATTGAAAAATGTTGTATACAAATCCATACAGAATAAACAAAAACGACGGTGGCCAAAACCTCTTTCATTGTTTTCTTGATTTTCTTGATTTTTTGAGACCTATGATTATTTTAATGAAATAGATGTAGGCTTAAAAGCAAACATAACAATAGCCTTAACTATTGCGCGCGATTATTATATTGAAAGTCGGTTCAGAATTAATAAATCGCTTAAATTACCTCAGGTAATATTGCCCAAATTTGACGATAACTATTTAGAATGGAGAAATTTTCGAGATTTGTACACTGCTTCTGCACATACTCCAGCAGATATTTTCAAAGCTCAAAATCTGTTTAAAAAAAAAAAAGTTTAATTGAAAACGTTTCCCTATTATTAAAACAGACTAAAATTACAGCTGCAAATAATGAAGACAATTAGGAAAAAGTAAGAAAGCGTTTTGGAAAAAGCGTGCAATTATTTGAACACATTTGCATACCTTTGTGTCGCTTCCTTTTGTTTCAAATGAAACTACAAAAGATCTAAATTGATTAGGAGGTACTTTGTAAGAAACTATGAAGTATTAAAGTATACGAATCGCCCTGTTGATGAATGGGCTAACGTTATTGTTTATTAAGCAGTAAAAAAATTGAATAAAGCTTCAGTGAACGAATGGGAGAGGTTTTTGGTGATAAAACCGATTATCCTACCAACAGTGATTTTGAAAAATATTAAGCAGTGAAAATTTGAATGTTAGAAGCCATAAAAATGACAAAAGATTATTTTTCAAAAAATATCTCGAAATCTAAGAGCAGCTCTTAATCAGGTTCCTCAAATGGTAAATCTCATTTAAACTCAGTACAATACAATTACAGTACAATTACTTCCTAAACAGTTACTTGCTTTTAATTCTCAGAGCATTATTATATGTTTTCCAGAGACATGAATTTTCTTAGGAAAATCATATTTGCTTCAGTTATTTTAGGCGCGGTTATTATTCACGAAATAATAGAAGCAGGAGCGTTTGCTTGCAATGCAGAAGGCATCAACACACGCTTTTGCATACTGATGCAGCTTCTCCCTATAAGAAAAATATCAACAATATGATAATAAAGTTGATAGTAGACAGATGAATGACATCACGCCTCCCGGTTCTAAATTCAATCACATCAGAGCTAGTACTTCTTGTAGCGATAAAAAATCTAATACTGTAGTTTTCCAAACGAATATTTCTTAAGACGAAAAAATTGAAAATGCAAAAAGTGGACCCGAATTCTATACACGAGTCTTAATTGATCCTAGTTCATAAATAATACTTGTAAGTTAGTGATTAGCAATTTGCAATATTTTCATTTCAATCTAAAGAAACTTTGGAAATTAGAAGAGATTAAAAAAAACACTCTACTTACTGCACTGAAGGAAGTTTGTGAAAAAACCTTTCTTGACATGAATTATCGTAATGATCCGGGTAGGTATGCAGTGCGTTTGCCATACAAAGAAGATGGCCTTCAAACTTTAGGAGAGTCTACTTGTTGCTCCTTAGTTACAGGCCGACCACGCAAATATTTTGATACGCTGGAGGCTTTATACATTTATATTAGTGACAGACATAGTTAAGGTGTTTTGTAAAATATTATTCGGATCACTTAAATTGTATTATCAGAGAATTCAAAAATCAGAGCTTCCGGTCCTCCAAACCTTTAAATTACTGGCTTTAAGTAAAAGGTCTTCAAGCGATGTTGTCTTGAATCCAGATGATCAAGAGTTTAAAGTAGAAATGGGTATAAATCTATCGGACAACAACAGTCAAATAAAAGCTGTGTTAGCTTTTCTGTGGAATTATAAGCAGGCTGGTGATTAATTTCGAATGGATTTTTTTGGCAGTAATTTCACGTTTATATGATCTAGTAGAATAGGTAGCTCCAGTCGCCATAATTGCAACAAAATTTCTTCGGAAATTTTGGTTGAGAATATTGAATCACTGGGTGATTTTAAGCAGGCTTGGATAAGTTATGACGAGAAGCTACCTCACTTACAAGAACTCAGAATTCCACGGTGAAGCAATGTATGTAAACAAAAATAACGTCTGAATTTCATGGAATGTCCGTTGCATATAATCGAGCGTATAAAGCATTAGCTTATCTTGAAGTCTACTTAGGAGATGAGGAACCAGTAGTCCCTTTTTTAATTTCAAAAAATAAACTCGCTGCAATTCACACAGTTTGCATTTCTAAACTACATCTCTGTGGAGCGGTACTCTTCACTCGCCTCTATCGAAGATCAGTAAGGATCTGGAATCAGTTCAACTTAAATCAGTTCTTATGCATGCTTGTACTGATTTTACTATTCATTTAGATTGATGGTGTCGTCTACCAACAAAAGATAATCGAGCAGATTGAGGTTGAAGAGAAGTAACCTCTTTACTACCAATTGATAATAATTTTTCTTGAGCTATTCTTGACTAAATCGCAAACTCAGTATTAATTACTGTCTCGAGACAGTTAAAAAATCTTAATCCCTTTATTAATAATGAAGACCTGATTCAAATTGCAGAAATGCAATGTAGTAACTAAACTAAAGTAACTTAACTTATTGTTGCACAAATTCAAGCCGCTTGCATGCGAACGCACAGCTAACACTATTTCTATTAGAACAACATATTTAAATTTTGCGAGAGAGAGACTTGGTTTAACAAATAACTCATAATTGCGTAGTTTATAATAAGAAAACGTTGACATGTGAACTCAATTAATGGTTAATCAACCTGCCGACCCTTTCCAGGATTCCAGAACCTTTCTAGAACGCTTGTCTAATTCCATTGCGTGTGGGCCCCTGCAGTGGAAATCAGTTTCAAAATGGTCATATCGCATTACTGTTCGCGCCTTTGCACAAAAGGAATCCACTAAGAATTGTTTTCAGTTTATACTTCTAAAGCTTTTCTCGCAAATTTTTTACCGATTTTTTTAAGGAGCTGATAAAAAGTTACAAAGAAAATTTTAAGTTCCAGAGAACAGTAAAAAATTATTAATAGAGTTAAATCAAAACGTAATAACTAGGCATTTTCTTAACCTTCAGCACCTCATTTTGGAGGATTATAGGAAGCAGAGGTGAAAAGCGTTAAGCATAATTTATGTAGGGAAATAAAAAATGATATGTTAACTTTTAAAGAATTTACAACTTTACGAAGCATACTTAAATTCCAGGCTGCTTTATGCTATTATTATGGATAACAAGAATTAATCATAGTTAATACCTGGACATTCCTTAACAGGACCCGCAACTTTGATTCCTTAAGAACCTTTTGTTCTCAATGAACGGATAAAAAAAACGGATAATTACGTTCTCGAAAATTAATATAAAATTTATGGTATTCAAAGTAAATTGATATATATTTTTTTTATATTGTGAAATGTAAACAAATGTAATTTCATATGCAGAAAATTATTTTTGAAATTCAATTTACGGAACGCAATACTCTATAAATATTTTTAAGTATTTTCCCGGAGGTTCCTGGACATTCCGCAATTTCTTTCTTGGTCAATTCTTCAAACCTGCCGCTACTCATGTTTATTTTCACTCGTTTAGATATTCCCAAAATATTTGTATATATTGGACGAATAAGCGTGTTTTTGGATGTTGTTTTTTCTAATATTGCGCAGACGTCTCCATTAGATGATGATACAACAATGCGTTCTCCGGTTGGCATGGAAATTAAGACATTATTTCTTGTTCTCAATAGAATTGTATTGTCGGGAGGAAAAATGTATCTTCGGAGTTCGAATATCCGATACGGATATTCATAGGGAATAAGTCGAATAAATTCAAGATCTTCAAATCTATATCCAAGCACGCTTTGAAAAGTTTGGCTTAGGGTAGAAGAAGTGGATCTGTTATGAATAGGTGATTCGGCAGGTGGTGGAGAGTTGGCAGAATCATGAGGTGTA
>JAAAKG020133019.1:0-14312 GCA_010014905.2 Druon quercuslanigerum
TAACTTTAAAAGTTTTGCTCAGATCGACTTAAAATTTGGAGAATATATTCTTGAAATGTTTAACAACAAGACAAGACCAAAAAAAATCCCCCAAGGGATATTAAAAGTATTTGAAGAAATTCATAAAAATTCAAGCTGAATTTAAAAAACAATTAAATGAATTCAAAACAATAAATATGAAAAAAGCATTAAATAAGTAAGTTTGAAATGATTTTATAGAAATTATATAGAATTGCCCAAGAATTTGAAGAGTTTTAAACGCTTCAACATGATTTAAAGAAAAACTCCGTGACGATTTATTGAAATAAAAAGAATTAAGGGTAAATAAATAGAACTTCATGGCAAACTCGAAATAAATTGCGAAATTCTTCACTTCTTGTGAGTAAATTTTTGAAATCCAGTTAAATATTATAAAATCCCGTTAATTTAAATGAAATCTGATGTTACATTCTGAAATCTTGGAAAATGTATTAAAATACCTTGGTATCTCTTAAAACAGGTCCTGAAAAATCCTTCCATATGTGTCGAAGTTCTTTAAAACCGCATGCAAAGCTTTTTAAATACCTTAAATTTAAATTTTTTAAGATTTCGTAAAATAGTTCAAATATCTTGATGTTTTGAAATCCCTTGAAATTTTTTTATCTTTTGAAAATGTCAAGGTATTTTCAAAAATACTTAAAAATATTTTAAATAATTAGATCATTTTATCAATTGACAATTAGGATCAATTAAATAAAACCTTCCAAAAAATCCATTGACTTAAGTTTTACTGAATAAATTAATAAGAATTCAGGATGAATTCCAAAAAAATAATTTCAAATCTTTGAAACCCCACAAAATCTGGCGATATTTCGTGAAATCCTGGGAAATTGATTAAAATACTTTGATCTTTTTAAATTTCCTAAAATATTTCAAATCCGTTCAAATGACTCTTTACTCATGAATATATTCTTTGGGGTGCATTCAAGTATCATAAAATACCCAGAATTTCTATGATGATATTTCCTGAAATCCTGAAAAATGTTTTAAAGTACATACATTGAGAGATTAAAATCCCTTTAAAAAATTGAAATCTTCGGAATTCCTATAAAGTCCTCTAAACTTTGTTAAATTATTTTAAAACCTTATACGTGCTGTAAAATTATTCGATACCTTTCAACCTTCAAATTATTGAAGTCAAATACAAATGAAGTTTTCATCACTGAACTTCGAAGCGCTGCAGTTTTTAGGACAGGAAAAAATACGAGATATAATAAATGCAGTCTGGTATTCTAGAGAAAAATGACGCGATTATTATTTTTGAGCTTCTTCGCTACACTTGCGAAGCTGAATTTTTTACCAAATGCCCACATGTTGCATTTCCAACTAAATAATTAAATTTTTAACAAAATATTTGACTTAAAAAAATATGTTTAAACAAAATAGTGCAACTTTGAACCAAGTAGTTCATATTTTTACCAAGAAAATATGTTCATTTTAAATAAAGAAAAGTTGAACTGGACCAAAAAGTACGAACTTCCAACAAAATAGTTGAATTCTCAACCAAAACAGATTAATTTTCAACGAAATAGTTCCATTTTTAAGCAAGCAGACGAGCTTCCTACAAAACATTGGAATTTTCAACCAATTAGTTAATTTTTTAACCAAAAAGATGAAATTTCAACACCGACTATGGATGTTCTATTAAAAAGATTAATTATTAATCAAATACATCAATTTTTAAACAATTAGTTGAATATTCAACCAAGAAGATTAATTTTCTTTAAAAAACACGAATTTGAAATAATAATGTAGTTTGAACAATGGATGTGATGTTAGTACTGATTTCATATAATTAATCTTTCATTTATATTTTTCTAGTTTCTAATATTTTTTAACTAAATAGTTGAATTTTTAAACTAAAAAAGATAAATTTTGAACCAAAAACGCTATTGTACTTAATTTGATTTGCATTTTTTAAAGTTTTTATTTAATTGATACTGAGGATCAGTTGATAAACTGGTCTAAGGATTTGAAATCTTTTAAAGTATTTTTGCAAATTCCTTGGTATTTTCAAGAGCTTTGAGAAATTTCGAAAGATTCCAGAGAGTTTTAAATATTTTCGGTTTTTTAAAAATTATGCAAATCAATTTTTAATTGATTTCAGTATTTCAGTATCTTTCAATTTCAAAGTACTTCTAAGAGTTTTAATAATTGTAAGGAATTTGAAAACATTTGCATGCAGTTGTAAAGAATTTCGGATGATATGGAATGATTTTACAGGACCAAAAAGGTTTTAAGATGTTTTAAAATATTCCAAATTATTTTATAAGATTTCCTAGGATTTCACTGCTTTTATGGGATTTGATAGCTCTCAAGGTATTTTAATAAAATTTCCAGGACTTCAGGAAATATCATCCGATTTCATGTAATTTCACGGGATTTTATAATATTTTTATGGATTTTAAAGAATTTATTCACAAAAAGTAAGGAATTTTAAAAAATCAAAAACTTCTCAACTCTCTGTAATTTTTCTTAACTCAATTTTAAATTACTGGATTCAATCAATTTTTTCATATTTGTGAATTGTTTTAAATTCACTTTGTTGTTTTTTAAGTTCAGTTGGATTTTTTTTATGAATTTCATCGAATTTTTCTGGTTTCCCTTTAATTCCTCTAAATTCACTCAAATTTTACTGAAATAAATAGATTCTACTTAATTCAATGGATACTTTTTAATTTAAAAAAATTTTATTTAACTGATCCTAAAGTCCTTTAATCTCATCTTGAATTTTTAGGCATTTCATCAAATACTTTTGAAATCTCTTGAATTTTTCCAAGCTCATTTTAAAGTTATTGAATTCAATCAAGTTTTTCCATATTTTTAAATTGTTTTCAATTAATTTGATTTGTTTTTTATTCACCTTTAATTTTTATGAATTTTGGCGAATTCTTTTTGTCTGCCCTGAATTCCTCTAAATCAATTTTTTTCAAATTCATATGAATTTTTAGAATGTAGCTTGAATTGTTTTGAAGATTTATCAATTTATCCTGAAGTTGTTACCCTTTAAATGCGAAAAAGTACTCTATGAGCGTTACAAAAAGTATCTTTGGTCCTTATATTTCATTACATAGGGTATGTGAGGCCTGATTCTAACTAAATCTTTCACGAAGTTATCTATTTTCTGAGAAAACCATATTTTTAATGCGAGTTGTGTAAGTGGAGGCACAATGTTGACCGGAGGTGTAGTGTAAAATTTTTTTTTCCTTATTTTTTAAGCTTGCATTTGTTAAAACTTTTTACTTTTCTGTTATGAATCTAATGAGGAATTTCACATTCTTTCGAAATTCAAAAAATACGCGAGATACGAAGAAAGTTTATAGAACAAAGTTGTTGCTCTTTAAACGCTTTACGAAATTGTCCTCTTCCACTTTTTAATTTATTTGGCACCGGTTTCAAAATAATTGCATACATGAATTTTTCACTTTTTGTTTAAATTATTATTTTTACTTTCCGTATCTTTAATTACTCATGGGGTATCTCGTGAGGTTACCTGGGATAGGTCCGATGTTTGGTTTGAGTAAAATAATATTTTGCTTAGTTGTATTTAAAGTGTTTTTTTTTTAATAAGTAAATAAATGATTCCAGAGGAGCGTTTAAAGACACTCGAAGAAGAGAAAGAAGAACTGAAAGAGTATCAACGCTGGGACAAGCAGCGTCGGTGTCTTGAGTACACGATTCATGAACGCGAACTTAAAGAAAATAAGAGGAAGCTTGACGAACTGGAAACATCTCGTGCAAATAGCGGAGCTGAACAAGCAAAACTTTGTTCGGATGCAAAAAACGCTCAGGAACAAGTACGTGCCGCCACGAAACGATTGAAGGAAGCCAAGAAGGAAGTGCAAACTTCCAAAGAGGAACGTGACACTCTTAGGTAAGAATAATGACCTAAAAACTTGTCCGCCAGCTGCCCCCCCCCCCCCGAATTCGGATCTTTTGGTCATATTTCACAAGTTACTATAAATTTGAACAAAAAACTACAATTTGCATATTATTTTTCTTAAACTGTAATTTATGGTCTTTTATTGAAAAGGAAACTTCTCTTTAAAAACTTTTGAAATCATTAAATAACTTTTTGAAACTTTTTAGTTAAAATTTTATCTTTAAGCTTAAAAATTGAACAGTTATTTTGCAATTTTTTCTCGACTGCAAATTTTGTCTTAGTTAACAATTAAACTTATGTTAAAAAGTCCTCTTTTTTTAGTTAAAATCAATTGTTTTTTATTAAAAATTAAAATCTTTTTTGTTGAAATATCAACTACTGCATTTTTCGATCACATTCCCTATTTTTTGGAATAAAAATATAATTAATTGGTTAAAAGTTAAACTTTTTTGCTAAAAATGACCTTTTTGGTTAAAGATTCATAATTTTAATTAAAAATTCATCTCTTTCATTGAAAAAGGAGCTTTTTTATGGGAAATTCGTCTTTTCTTTGGCTGAGAATTAATTTTTTTACTGAAAATCTAACTATCCTAGTTACAAATTTAAGTATTTTGTTCAACAATTTGGTTAAAAATTGATTTTTTTTGGTAGAAAATTAATCTGGTTGAAAATTTAACTATTTGGCTAATAATGCATCTATCTTGTTGAAAATGCAATATTTTTACTGGAAAAGTTAGCAGTTTGAAGCGGTTTAAATAGAATTTAAAATAGTAGCCACATCAATTTTACCTAAATATTGAATTTTATGTATTAGAAGATAAAATAAAAATGTATTTGAATTATTATCAAATTCATGGTTTTGAGGGACAAATTAAAGAAATGAATAATTATGTTTTAGTATTATTTAATTATTTGATTAATCTATCGTGATAATATATTTTAGAATATCTTGTAATATAATTTTTCAAATCTTTATTAATTAAACCTATTAATTGAATCCTTAGAAAATAATAAAAACAATATTATAATAAACTCGCGAAACTGTATACATAGTTCGAACAGGGATTCGTACGAAATCAATTGGCATTTTTCCAATTATTTCAATAAATTCCAAATAATTTAGCTAAACACTAAGCTCGGTCTAAAAAAGTATCAAAATATAATGAGGCTACGAACTCATAATGTCAAACTTATGAAGTAATTATATATTATATCATTATATATAAACGGAGCGCAACGAAACTTTCGTTACGTTCCTTTTTGATTCTTTGTACACATAACTTTGAAGAAAGATAATTTTTACATGATGCCTCCGTAGCTGCATTATTTTTTACTTGTTTTTCATACTTAGCATGATTTACAGGTAAATTATATTTAATTTACAGAAATAATTGGCAATTATCAGAAAAGGCCTCCGTACCATGAAAAATTATACCTTAAAAAATCTGAAGATACCTGGAAAAAAAAACCCTGGAATTTTCGGGGAATTTTTGTCAATTCTTTTGAGTAGACACCCTGTAAATATATTTTAAAACTCTATGCAATCTTCCAGAAACTTTTGTGAAATCTTTGAAAATTTTCTAAAATTGTTTGAAGTCTTTTGAAATACATTTAAAAATTTGAAATTTTTGTGAAATCTTATCAAGTTCTTTGAAAATTTGAACTTTTAGTGAAGTATTAGTGTCAACTCGACAAAATTAACCAAATGTAAATTTGTGTAGTGCGGAGCAGCAGCAGCTTTTGAAGGAGAAGACAAAATTAACACTAACGATCAACGATTTGTTGGAAGAAGTCAAGGGAGACAATGACAGCCGCAAGAGGGCTCAACAAGAGTTGGAGAAACTCAAGGCGAATATCGCCGAGAGGGAGAGGGAACTCGAAGCAATCAAGCCTGAGGTATAATGAAAGAAAAGTTAACAAAAAAAATAGAAACCAACCAATTTCGGTATAAATTGAAATCCTCTTTTTTCCTTTAGTATGAAGAGATGAAGCGTGTTGAAGAAGAATGTACGAGAGAATTGGCCCTGAAAGAACAGAAGCGCAAGGAATTGTACGCGAAGCAAGGAAGAGGTTCACAATTTACGAGCAAGGTAATTAAATCTCTAGTTAAAATTGATATAGATGTTGATTTAATAAATATTTGATTTAATTTTTTACCCATTGATATCAACTTGAACGGATTTTTTAGGACGAGAGAGACAAGTGGATTCAGAACGAATTGAAACAGTTGACCAAGCAGATCAGAGATAAGGAAGAACATCAGAGAAAAATCAGCGAGGATTTGAAGAAAGATGGGGAGAAACAGATCGCTTTGGAGAAGAAGATTGAGGAATATACTCGCGAAATGGAACAGCAGAGGAAGTCGATTGATGATCACAACAAACAATACTATGATCTGACGAAGGCGAAGGACCAATGTCAAGCAACTCGTAAAGAACAGTCAGTATTTTATTATTTTTTTCAGAATTCAAGGATCCAGTTTGAATTATACAATTATAAGTATGACAAGTGTAAAACAATTTTAAGGGCTTCTTTTTTAAGACTGTTAAAAATATCAGAAAGTGAACCAGACATTTTAAACAATATATAATTAAGATAACTGGATAATATAATTCAATTTTCATTTATTAGGAAACTCAATTTATGCACTAGAATATAAACAAACTTAGATTCTTCTATCAAAACGTGTGATCATAATTGAGTATCCGGATACAATAAGGGCACATAAAATATCTCTTACGAAAGCAAAGTCCTCTGAAGGCTTTAAACAAAATTTTAAACTTTTAATTTTTAAATGATATTTCTGGATGTGCGAATCTTTTTTCCTCTAGATAGAAAGTTGTAGCTTTTTTGGTTCAATAACTAAGACCCAAAAACAGACTTTAAAAAAAATCAATTTTAATCCGTTTTTCACTTCAACTCGTGCTTCGTCATTTTTTTTTTGAATTCAAAAATAAATGTTTGAAAAATAGATAATAATTTTTTTCTGATGTTAGCGTGAATTGGACTTTTGTCACTTCCAGCGTTTCGTTTACGGAGGGAATTTTGAGCAAGTAAAAACTTTTCGCGACAAAAACTCGAAGAAAACTGTGATAAAGTTTTTTTGAAAGTTTTAGATCAAAATATTCAATATTTTAGGAATAGTTATAAATTTAGTAGGCCTCACAGACCGGCCCCTATATCCCCTATTGTACCCTATATTCAGTTGAGGTGCCTAAAGTATCCTATTTCCAAGATTTGGTCCCTATGGTACCCTGTTTGCAGCCCGCATAATGTAAATTTTAATATTGTCACTTTTCTTTTAATAAATTAACTCAGGTCTACACCTATTTCTAAATTCTCTTGAATTCCTTTAAAGTATTCCAGAGTATTTTTAAAGATTCCGTTAAATTATTAATAGATTTTAATCGTTTGAAGGGATTTAAAAAAATTTTAAGTCTTTTTAAAATATCTAAGGCATTTCCAAGAGCTTCTAATTTGAAATATTTTCAGGACCTATAAGTTTTAAATATATGTTAAAAGATTTAGCAGCATTTTGTATTTTTCCGAGGATTTCAGAGATTTTAAGGGATACCAAAGCTTTCAAGGTATTTTAATAGATTTTCTAGGATTTAAGAAAATATCGGCAGATTTCATATAATTGCAAGCGATTTAATAATATTTTAGTGGATTTTAAAGCATGTTAAAGAGAAGTTAGGTATATATTTTTTAATTTCCCCTGAATTCCTATTAAATTATCCTGAATTCTTTTAATTCTTTAGACTACTTTTGAACTCTTATAATTTTACTCAATTCTACGAAATTTAATGGATGTTTCGATTTCTTGTTTTAAACATTTTTTTTTAGTTTTTCTTTAATTGATCGTGAGAATCAATTGATCTTTAAAAAATTTCAAAGGATTTCAAATATTTTAGGTTATTTGAAGACTTCAAAGAATATTTAAAGGGATTTCCGCAATTTAATGGGATTTCAAAGACTGAAATATTTTTGAGTATTTAAAAAAATTCCAAGGCATTGTCCAGGGATTTTAAACAGATTTGCAAAGGTTTTAACTGTTTTAATTTGCATATTATATTAAAGAGTTTTCTACAACTTCGTAAGATTCCAATAGATTTTCAAACATTGGTTACAATTAATTTGTAATTCGCCCTGAATTCTTGTTAATTTATTATGAATTCTTGCAAATCCTTTTGAATTCTTCTAAATTCACTCAATTTTACTCAATTCATTTTGAAGTCTTTTAACTCACTTCATCAAATTCTTTTAAACTCTCTTTAATTTTTCTAAACTTAGTTCAAATTTGTTCAATTCAAGGAATTTTTTCATATTCATGAATTGTTTTCAATTCACTTGATTTTTTTTAAATTCAATTTAATTTGTTCTGAATTTCATGGAATTATTCTCATTTCCCATAAATTCCTCTTAATGCACTCGAATTTCATTCAAATTAATAGATTTTTTTGATTTTGAACGATATATCCAATTTATTTGAATTCTTTTCAATTTGGCATTTACTTTTTAGTTATCAGTCACTTTTTTATAAGAAATTGGTGGGGTTACAAAGATTTGAAGATTTGAATTAATTTTTGGAAGTACCCTTAATTCGTTGGATTTATTTGAATTCCTTCGAATTCTTTTGGATTTTTTAAATTCACTTCGATTATTCTAAATTTACTTAATTATACTTAATTCAATTGATTGTTTTTTAATTTTTGAAAGTTTTTATTTAATTGATCTTGAAGTCTTTTAAACTCTCCTTGAATTCTTAGGCATTTGATCAAATTCTTTTGATTTCCGTTGGGAGTTTTTAAGCTCATTTCAAATTTACTGAAATCAATCAAGATTTTTTATATTTTTAAATTGTTTTCAATCCATCTGATTTTTTGTAATTCACCTTTAATTTATATGAGTTTCATCGAAGTCTTCTAAATTCTGTTCAATTTTTCGGAAATCAATGGAATTTTTTTGATTAGAAATTTTTTTCAATTCAGTTGAATTCTTATGAATTTAACTTGACTTGTTTTGAAGTCTTCTGCATTTATCCTGAATTTGTATCCCTTTGAGCGCGAAAACGGGACCCCATGACTGTGACAAAAGTACCCTTAGGTCCCTATATTTTATCCCATAGGTACTGTGATGCCTGGTTTAGTTATGCCAGCGCTGGAGCTTTCGAGTGTACTATAAGAATCTCGGGCTTGTTGCCTTGACACGTTCTCGCGCTAGTGAGTTTTTGCTTACAATACGATGTTAATTAAATTTCTTAGTAAATAAAAATGTAACGAAAGTAAGTTGATAAAACACTCATGAATTTTATTAAATGTTTAAGGTACTTTAACCGTTTATTTAGATTGAATTGTAGAATACGTACTCTAATGTACACCTAATGTATTTATCCAACATAGAAAAACGTGAATATTTCCTAAACTAGAACCGACCATAAGGACTCTTTTTATGCGGACACCCACATATGTAGTATTATGGAATTTCTGCGAAATAAGTAATCTTATCAACTCTTTTTTATATTATATAATTGCGTATTTACAATTTTGCCCCAATATATTATTATGAATATCGCATTTTCATCCTAAAGATTTTTTTAGAAACTCTTGGATTTAGTTAAAAATTACCGAATTTTTAAGACCATTTAAAAAATCTCAAAATACTGAAAAACTTTCAATATTAAAGAATATTTCAGAATATTCAAATATGTATTATCCATAGTCAACGAATACGGTCATTCGCGTTTTTAATATTTATTGACACTCCAAAAATTTAAATGTGAAATTGACACGTAACTTTGTTTATTGAGGAAATTATGCTCAATAGTCTTAATACTTAATTAAAAAGTGACGAAATATCAACAAGAAATTTAAATTTTTTTAAAAGACATGTGGCACCCTCATGGCGCGAAACACATGGTGACGCGATTTTCTTTTAAAGTGGGTAAAGATATGTGTATCAGTTTGATAAAAACCATAAAAATAATTAATTATCATCGTTTTTTGGCTAGAAGAATTTATTTGATCTTGTATCTGTATTAGGACACCGGATGATAGTATTCAGGTTAAAATAACTAAGAATATACAAAAACAATTACTCGCAAATTCCATATTCATATTCTTAATTAAAAATTTTTTTCCAGCAAACTACTTTATCTTGAATTTATAATTTTAAGATAACAGTATTTCCACGGTTCGTTAACAAACAATATATAAAACGTCATTACTTCGCGCTTCCGATTTTTTTAACCTATAGACAAATTTATTTCATTAGGTTATTTTATTTAGTCTTAAATCTTTTTTCCAGATATCGTCAAGAAAGTGTGTTGCAACTAAATCTCTCGGGCTTGAAAGAAGATTTGGCAAAAGCTGACCAGAGTTTGAGGTCTATGGCTGGAAAACCAATTCTCAACGGGAGGGACAGTGTTCGCAAAGTGCTCGATACTTTTAGGTATTTGAATTTAAATGAAAAGTGGGAATTTTCCATTGGACAATCTTTATTGATCTAATATAATTGTAGACAAAGACCAGACATGGCGCATGAGGTTAGCAGTTATTACGGACCCGTGATAGAAAATTTCGAGTGCGATCAGAGCGTCTACATGGCTGTGGAAGTAACGGCCGGAAACCGGCTTTTCCATCACATCGTCGAAACTGACAAATTTGGCACGAAAATCCTAAAGGAGATGAACAACCAGCGATTGCCTGGGGAGGTTACATTTATGCCTTTGAATCGGCTGCATGTGAAAATTCAGGACTATCCGAGAACGAGCGACGCTATTCCAATGATATCGAAGTTGAACTATGACCCGAAATACGACAAGGCGCTACGGTAAAACAAATAAATAAAACATTTTTAATTTCTTGAGCTACTGAGCTGTAAAAAAAATCGAACCATTTAACTTTCCCAATAAAAATCAATTAATATTTATGTACCTTCAGATATATTTTCGGAAAGACTCTAATCTGCCGAAATTTGGAGGCAGCTACGAGTCTCGCACGAACTTCCGGGTTAGATTGTGTTACTCTCGAAGGAGATCAAGTTTCTTCCAAAGGTTCTCTTACCGGGGGTTACTTCAACAGTAACAGGTCGCGTCTCGAGATTCAGAAGACGAGGTCGGAACTCATGGCACAAATCAACACTTTGGAGACTCAGTTGGCCACTCTGAAGGACGAGATCAGAAAAGCTGATCAAAGCATCAGTTCCTACGTTAGTGAAATGCAGAGGACGGAGACTAAGAATAGCAAAGCCAAGTTAGTTGATTCTTTTCATAATTTAATTTCTATCATTCTTCTTATTTCCTTTTTCTTTTGCTCTTATTAAATGGGGTGGTCACTAAAGTCTTTTAAAAAAATATTCCCGGTTTAAAAACTATAAACAAATTTGATGTTTCTGAAACTGCTACGTGTTAAGGACATCCATTTTTATTAGAAAATGCAAAAAACCGCATTTAAAACAAAAATGTTGGTTACCTCCTTTTGTACTTAGACCCCTCATATATCAAATTGAGACAATTTAACCGAAACCCGATTTCCAGGAGAAAAATGGGAAATCCTTTGAAGAGTTGAAAACTTAATTGTTCAGTATTGTACTTTTTGCAAATAGAAGTCATCAAAATTTAATAATTTCAATTTGTATGCCTTCAAACTTAACAATTTCAGTATTTGCTAACAATTAACAACTGCATTGAAAAAATGTTGTCCAGGCGCCCCTAGAGTTATTGAACAATATTAAATTGAAACGCAGAGATTTCAATATCTACATTAAAAAAATTATTATGAGGTCTCAAGTTAAAGAAACAGTGTCAAGGATTCAAAACGGGAAATTATTCATTTTTCAGCTGTTCATGTTTTAAATTGAAAAATTCTAGAAATTAAACATTTTAAACTTAAAGTTTGTCAAATTTTATATTTGAATCGTATACATAAAAATAAGTACTCAAGATCAAAAATGTACCTGTGACTTTCAACTGTCAAAATTAAAAAATTGTAATTCACAAGACTTCAAAATTGAATGCCTATCCTAAAAAGAACATTAAAAATTAAATATTCGTTGAAAATTGAACGATACCGAACTTCGTTTTAAACTGGATAACTGCGATAGTGCTATTGTAAAATTCAAGTACTTTTTATACTGAAACCTTTAAAGTGAAATTATTTTAATTTGAGCCGTTTTAAATTAATATACTTGTCCAGTTATAACTTTTAGTTTTCAGGGTTCAAACTTTATAAATTCAATTGCAAAATTAAGACTTAAAAGTATAGAACAAATGAAAATTGCAGCTTTTAATATTAAACATTGAGCACTCTAAAACTTCGACCATTCGCAATATTAAACGAAAGTTCTAAAAATTGAGCTTTCCATTTAAAATAGTTTCATTTTGAACTTTCCAACTTACAATGATTTCAAAATTTCAGTACTCAATGCTGAGGAATCTATATTCTTCATTTATATACGTACATAATTTATTAAATTTTGAACTATTAACTTTAAGATGTAAGCCATCAAAATAAAAATTTTAATTTAAAAAAATGATGGCTTAAAAAAATTTTAAGCCATAAAAATTAAAATAACTGGAAAGAAAGAGCATCAGTTTTTAGACACAGGAAAACATATGCTCTTTACTTTCTCATAATTTATGAGTTAGAAAGTATTAGAATTGTCTAAAATCTGACACCACAGTTTTCAACGGATCTCCACGTTTTGAGACCCCCTGAATCCGAAAATCAAGTTTTTACAATGGCGTATATCTGTCTGTTCGTCCGTAAGCACGATAATTCTCTTAAAAACGAACGGATCAAAGCGATCTTTGGCACACTTTTTTTAAGTTCTAAAAGAAAGGATAAATTCTTTAACCAGTCATTTTGGATAAAAATTTAAAAAATTAGAGAATTTTCGAAACGTTTGGAGTCATTTTTTTAAGATTTAACAATTTTATGTTCGGATATTCACAGTAGTCAGATAGTCAAACAATTTATCCTAATGACTTTTTACGATAAAAAAGTAAATCAAAATTTTAAGCCAAACAACGCACAATGTCAAAAAAAGGCAAGAAAACAACGTTACTTTTTGAAAACCCTACTAGATTATCATAATATCTTTTTAGATTGCCTTGAAAAATCGAAAATTTAAATTTTGATCGCACAAAAAAACGATGCAAAATAATAAATTCCATTTTGTGGTCAAACTATGCAAGAAACGAAAAAAATGAGCAAACAAACATTTCGATCCCAAAATAGTTATACACCTTTTTTGATAATCACTTCTTGATAGGACGCATAGTTTGGCTTTAATCATAAAAATTACATTAAAAATAAAAATGAAAAATTTGGATATAATAATAATAATGGTCCGAAATTTGACATCACAACATTAAAATTTCGAACGAAACGACGAAAAATATAGGAAAAGACTTAAATTGAAATTATAGCTTTTGAAAATCCCCACAAAATTTCTTTTAGCCATTTTTGGATAGGATTTGATATTTTGGTTTTATTTATCGAACGTTCTGTGTAGAAATTCAAAAATTCAAATTTAAAACAACACATCATTTCTGTGTATCACTTTTTATAGAACTTCGCATTTTTAATTTGTTTTTTGAAATTGAAAGGCAAAAATCGAAAATTTCCATATTACATCAAATGTCGTGAGATATGTATGTCTTTAAAAAGTCTAGTAGAAGTTTTTGTTTTATCTATAGAAAGTAATATGAAAAAAATCCTTTTTTAGCATAACAACGCGGGATAGAAAAAAATGTTTAAAGAAAGTATTGTAGCTTTTTATTGTAAGGTAAGTCAGAAAATAAATATACATTTAAAAATGTCTGTTCAAAATTCGAGCTCGTAGCGCGAGTGTCACGATCAGAATGTGCACCTCAAAGCCAATAGAGCTTTGAGCAAGTTAATTTTTAACCATACTTAAATACGTCTAAAATTCAGAATATGAAGATGCATACAAATACTGGGATCTAAAAGAGATGGTTTTGATAAAGTTGTATTCAAGCATTCCATGTAGAAAAAAATAAGTAATCGAGCGGCCTATTTTTATTTTAGCCCTTTGAAGCACAGCGTCTCATATATGAGACACCAATTTTGAATCGGTTATTCATGATTTAAATTCAATTTTTGGGTTATCGCTCCAATGTCTTTTGCATATTTCGACTTCTAAGATGTCAGTGTTGAAGTTTTACGATGGATCACGATGATCGTGCAAATATAGCGAGCGGTATAAATAAACAAAGTGTTGAAAATGCCTGTTTTTACGGAATAAATGTAATTGTGGTCAGTCTATGGGGACTAGAAAAGTGAAATTCAGTAATCTTAGGTTTTCGGGGTCGCTGAAAACGAATCCGACGTCAGAATTGCAAAATTCAAAATGGCGGATACAATAT
>JAAAKG020133020.1:0-14312 GCA_010014905.2 Druon quercuslanigerum
AAAAACATTTTTATATTATAGAACCAATAGCAGATGGAAAGAATGTGGCGGGGGGGGCGGAGAAAGGGATGGGTGGTGTGGGGGGGGGGGGGGGGGGGGGGGGGGCGGGGGGTGAAGTTTTTATGTAAGAAACATGTTTACTAAACCAAAAGATTTATAAAAATATATTTATTTTTTTATTAATTGTTTTAAATCGAGTCCAAAGTACAAAATATCTGCAAGAAATTTAGTGCAAAAATTTGGAAAAATTTGCGGCGCAGGTCGGAATGCTCTGAAAAAGGGAAGAATATGGACATTTAATTTAATTTAAAAATGTCTAAATTCCAAAGTTTTGAAGTTAACGTAGTGCATATAGTTTAACTTTTAACCAAAGCGGAGAATTTTAAACCAAGTGGATGCTCTCCCAACAAAGCAGATTAGTTTTATTTAAAAAGAGACAACTGTTTACTGAAAACATCAAACAAAGCAAATAAATTTCCAGCCAAAAATAGAGCAATCAAATTTTAAATAAAAGAAGTATTTTCCACTTAGCAATAAGAATTCTAGACGAAATTGTTAAACCAAGAAGATTATTTTTTTCAAATAAGACGTAATTTAAAAACAATGTACATATATTTTATACCAAATAGTTGAATTTTCTACTTAAAGAGATAAATTTTCATTAAAAACTGAAATAGGAAATTTTATTACGATATTTTCATATTGAGAAACCCGCGAAGTTAAAAATAATATTTGATAGAAATAAAAATTAAATTCTGAATTTGTAAATTTATAAAGTTAAATATCAAGAAGAAAATTTCAATAAAATTTAATAAAACGGAAAATCTGTACTTAGCTCAACCCCATATTAAGGACAACAGTGGAGGGGGCGGTTCTTAAAAAAAAGTAATAATTAATTTAAACGCAAAATATAGGACGTAAAAATGATATTAAATCATATGCAAAAATTGTTAAATTGTTAATAAAATAATCAAATTTATAATCAAATAATATAATTTTTAACTATAATATAGTAGAATTTTTCACCAGAACTGATTGTTCTTCAAACAAATGGTGGAATTTCCTAGCTAAATAATAAAATTTAAAATCAAATATTAAAAGTATTCATCAAAAAGATATTAATTTTAAAGTAAAAATATTATAGTAGACTTTTAGCATAAAATAATTAACTTGAAACCAAAAACAGTTTAAATTTCTCCTCGGCTTCAATTAATTTCAAACAATTAGAAATAGGGTAAAGTTTTAAATTTCCAGTTTCGGCATTTTTTGTCAAATTAAAGTTTTCTCTTCCAGCATATTTGGCTGTTAACGTAATTTATTTACCGGTGGGATTCTAAAGGATTCCAAAGTATTCATGGGGAATTACCAAGAATTCTTCGTTTATTCCAACGAGTGTACAACATTTTGTGGAATTCAGGGCATTTTAAGATTTTTTCGTGAAAAAGCGTTTAGGATTTGATCCAGGGAGGAATGTGACATTGCCTTTTTGCCATACTGCTTATAACACTGTGGTTCCTGTTGACCAAATGATGTTAAGAACTTCTTTTTCCGGAAGAAAAAAGTATGACGGGAGTTAATTAACAAGAAGAATTGTATCCTCCGTTTTTTACAGGGGATGTGTACTATCATAGGAGATGGTAACAATCGATCAGTGGAAATCTCTTTCACCGAGCGTGAAAATGGAAAATCAACACTGTCGATCTAAGTTAACTCCTAAAATCACAGAAATGCTTAACGTATTTACAGAGTAGATGGAGTTATGAATTAATTATTAAAATAAAAATATTTGTTCTAAAAAAGATCTCCTTTCGCTCCGCTGGGAATCGAATCCAGGGCTTCCGATTATCGGTTGAGTACTTTTACCACTAAGCTACTAGAGAGATAGAGGAACCTTTTTTCAGAAATACACGCTGTTCTCAGCGAAAGTAGAAGGTCTTTTTTCAGAATATTTTAATTTCCAACATTAATTTAGAGCTCGATATATTCTGAAAAGACGTTAAGAATTGAACCTCTCCGGATCAAAAGGGGATACGCGTGGTTTCAGCCTGAGAAGTATTGTCCTGAAACTCAATTTTAAAAATCGTACAAATTTCCATTTTAGGAACTGATTCTTGTAGAGTATTTTAAGGCGCTTTTTTTTTTATTTTGCGAAATTTTTTAAGTTTTATAGTTTTTGAATAAATTGGTAAAAAATAGATTTTTTTAAAACAAAAATATCAATCTTTTTTCACTTATACTCGTCCTAACTTAGCCAATTTTTGAAATTTTTTGATTCTGTTGACAGTAAATTACGTGTTAAAGTCTTCTTAAACTATTCGAGAAAGAAAAACGTGAATATTTTTATAAAAAAGAAATTTTTTAATTTCCCTTCAAGACTTTATAGAAATCATGAATTTCAACCTTCAAGCGGTTCGTTTATCGAGCGAATTTCAAGCAACGGAAAACTTTCAATGAGAAAGTTGTTGATTAAGGTTCAAAGAAGTTTTCTGAAAAGAATTACATTAATGGCATTAATGGTTAAAAAATGATAAATGTTTTGAATTACAAGCGGAAGTCGTGGTGCTGCCCTATGCACGTGCCTCCTTGGCTACGAACGTGTTGCAGCGGACTTAAAGGTCTAATCTGATAACAAAATAATACTCAAGATATCATCACTGAAATAATTGATCAAAAAGACATTTTGAACATCAAATTATTTTAATAATTTTTTATTTTAAACTCGGCTATGAATTTTTACTTTAAAAAAATACTTTTAAAAAAATTCTTTTCCTTTAGGACTTAAGTGATTATAGAGATTTTTTCACATCCTTTACTTTGGCAGATTGTAATCCAATTCGAGGTGAAGGACTTTTCGGATGTTTCTCTAGTTCAAGCGTAAACGATTTGACCTTCACGTCCGCTGCAACATGTTCGTAACCGAGGAGACGTGCATACGGCAGCAGCTTCAAGATTTTCGTTTGTAATTTAAGACATTAATACATTTTTACCCATTAAATCGATTGATCTGAAAATTTCCAGCATGCTTCTTTAAACCTTAATAAACAAATTTGTCACTGAAAGTTTTTCGTTGCTTGAAATTCGCTCAATAAACGAAGTGCTTGAAGGTTGAAATTTATGATTTTTGCAAAGCCTCACAAAAAAATTAGCAACTTTTTTGTTTATTAAAATATTTACGTTTTTCTTCCTCAGATAGTTTTAAAAGACTTAAAAGCGTAATTAAGTATTAAAGATATTGATACATTCCGAAAATTGACAGAGTTAGCGGAGAGTTTCAATTTATGTTTATATATATAAAACGTAACACCTTGCTAAGAACATTGTGTATTTCTTAAAAAAGGTTCATCTATCGACTTCTCTAGTAGCTTAGTGGTAAGAGTACATGACCGGCTATCGGAAGACGTGGGTTCGATTTCCAGTGGAGCAAAAGCAGAAGATCTTTTTTCAACAAATATTTTAATCTCTGTTTCTTGTTGCAGAGTTGAGTTCACAGTCCGACTGTTATCCTTACTGCCACCATATTCAGCATGATCCTCGATCCGAAACTTATTATTCTCCTGATAGACTGATTCGTCTGATTCAGAATCAGACTGATTCGTCTGAAGGGCTACTTCCTTCTGTCAGCCAATATTTTGCGGATTCTCCGGTCATGTCTCCTCATCCTGCCGAGCGTGTTCTTCGTGAAAGGTCCGGATCTCCTACTGCTGAAGCTTCTCTTCGTGCCAGGTCTAGGTCTCCTCCTCCTTGGTATTCTTCGATACGTATACTTGGATATAAACTTGAACAAGTTAGATTTATTCGGCTTACTCCAAACAAGAATCCAAACTGGCGATTCGAAATTAGAAAATACACTCTTCCCCGCGGTGAATCAATTCACTTGAAAGGAAAAGGTAAGGACCTTGAGTCTTTGCCAACCGAAGAGAAAATGGTGTTATCAACGTCTAACGGTTACGTTTATGCAATATTCGAGAAAAGTAATACATTTCTTCGCGGAATATACACAATGAGAGATCGGATTGAAAAGCGGGTGAAAATAAACATGCACAGTGGCGCGATTCAAGATATGACTCGAGAAGAAATCAAGGCAACTCCCTTAGGAAAGAATAATTTAATCATAAAGAATTTTAAAGTAGCATTGGCAAAAGACCTTCGTCAAAACTATTAATTTAAATTGTAAAAATATAAAACCAAAATATAAGTATCTATGTAATATAAGTATGTTTGCAAAAATTAATAAAGTAATGCAAAAAATTAATATGCGACTTTCATTAAAAATTGCGTATTTTATCGATTACATAAGGTCGCCATGAAAAAGAGCAGGAACCGGTACATCATAACATTTTAGGGAAAAGTCCTAAAATTTAGTTTTTTAAAAAGTTATTTTTTTTAGTTTTGTGAGAAATCTTTACACCCATTTTTTATCTAAGAAGCTTATCTCATATTTGAAAAAATATAATTAAACCACATGTTCTTGCGATTTGACGAATGCTCTAATGAAATCCCTTGAAATCGTCGAAATCCATTGAAATGTTGGGAAATTATAGGAATTTAACAAAACATATTGTACTTCACTTATTTTAAAAATTTTTCTAGAAATGCCTTAAAATCAAGCTTAAAATTTTCGGACATCCTACAAAATTCTTTCAAACTCCTTGAAATTTTCATAATCTCTTGAAATGCTTTGGAATATTTTAAAATATTTTTTAATCTTTAAAATCATTCTAAAACCGGCAATTCTTTAGATATAATTAGATGTCGTGTAAAAGCTCTTATATTTATGAAATTGACAGGTAACACGGTGATGTAGAAGGCACGTCAGAATCAGGGAATGAGGCATATGCAAAATATCATTAGTGACGTTTACCTTACGTCACAGAAAATAAGTTCTTTAGAGAAAAAGAGCATAATTTATGATACTGCTATTAGCAATGCGTTCGCTGATTATCAGGTCGTCTTCAGACAATCTCTCTTGGTTGCTATTCTTATTCGTATTGAAATAATTTCCTAAATTTTTATTTAATTTTTAAGTTTTCCACTTTAAAAGTGTACTTTTCTTTCCCGTTTGACACACTCTCAAGATTTACGTATTTTATCAATTCAGTAAATAAAAACATAATGACTCAAATACTAAGTGATTGTACTAATACAGTTTTACTGGAGGAATTTTTATTTTCTGGATATTTTCCACACAGCAAAACCAAAGTATTATTTAAGCACTATTATTACTGTCCACCCACAGGTATTAAGCAGGTGTTAAGTAGATTCGCTGGTGTCAGCCATTGTCTTGGAACACTATATTTTGCTTGTACATTCATCTTAATTCGCGAGAATTCACACTCGAGATCCCGTCTATACAGTTCCGAAAATTGCGCTCAAAAACCCTATAAAGATCCAATATTCATCCTAGAGAGGCTGTTTATACATTGATCATTGATCACGTCCAGAAAACTCCGGATGATGCGTCTAGTGTTTAGTAATACTGCCTTATAAGTTATTTGTAGCGAATTTCGAGCTCCCAGCTCTTCCGTACAATGTACGCAGCTCTCATGAATGTTCTCAGTAGAGGAGCCCACGACCGGGTGAATGGTGACAATTTCAATCTCCACATGGTCAGGATCTCCTGCTTCAGCTCCGAATATCTCTGTATGTTCTCAATGTATCGGAGCCTAATTTTATTATTAAGGGGAACGCTTATGCCTATTATTTCTAAGCGTTGGGCGTGTGTATCTACAATATGACTTTTGGACGTCTGTGTCTAAACTGTTGGGCAGTTAAAATAGTCCTCTCCCAGTAAAGGAGATGGTGTTGGTTCTCTTGTACTTTAACTAGGCTTTATTTGTAGTAAGGTTCAAATGTCTCTTGAGAACCATTGATGAGGCAACGCTGTTGGTAAATGATACTAGTAACATCGTTATGTCTGCGCGTCTATTCTCGCGATGCAAGCATCGTCCAGCCATAAATTATGTGCTCGATATTCTGATTGGTATCTCTAAGAAGAAGGCATCTTTCAATCATCGTCGCAATACTAAGGATGTATTTTTGACAATTGCTCGGCTCCGTGGAGTTCTCCGCGACTTAATTAGAGGTTTGAAGCATCATTACCAATGCAAGGAAGGTGTGACGTTTGCGGGCATTGCTTGTGCAGCTGTTTACAATGCACGAGGGTATACAGGTCAACTTTTCACTTGCAATTGCAGAGTGAGGTGTTAGTCCTCTTTTGGAAACATTCGTGCAATTGCGTAGACTGAGAGTCAAACAATTCACGAATATTCATGATCCCTTTGCCTCAAGTTGGCTCGGAAGAACTATTTGTTCTTCAGCTGTTCTCTCCTGGTGCATTCGATACCCAGACATATCCACCCGAATGATTCTTTTAAGCCTCTTGAGGTCAATCATGGACCAGGAGAACAAACCAAATGAAAGTGTAAGGTTAGGAATTGCTCAGGTGTAAATTGCCTTTGTGATTTTTTTTCATACTGAAGCCGGACACCAGAATCAGTTTAAGGCGACCCGAAAAAACAGTCTCAAGCACTTTTTGAATTGCAGAGTGAAACGGAACCCTCGTCTGCATTATGCGAAGGTACCTGTACGATTCATCAGTCATCGCCTCAATCGGCGAGTGGTGGTCCAACATCAGTGGAGTATTTATCTCTCCACGGGACAAATACAGCTTCCTAAATTTGTTTAAATCCGAAGATATCCTGATTTCATAGAAAAACTGCAACGAGATATTAAGTAGGCTCTTCAGTTTCGATTATGAGCTTGCATAAGCCCTTATGTCTTCCATGTACAAAAAGTGAAGTCAATGCTAAACAAAACCATGGTGCCCTGAACCTTGAAAGCTCCACAAGCCTTTTAAATTAATTTGTAGCCTGAATATTTAAATTAGTTCTTCTATTAATGGTAATGTACCTGATGCACACTGAAAGAAATCAGCTTGAAAAAATATTTTCTTAATTGAACTAATTAAACAGGTCTTAAGTTAAAAAAATAATTTAGAATCATTTAGTTTTTATTTTTCTAACATAACGTTGTTTAAAATGCTATAATTTTTAAACATCTATGCATTTAATGGTTCAACTGAGTTTAAGAATATAAAATTAAAAACAATGTTACACATTAAGTGCCTGAATTTAGAGTCCAGTTTTCATTATTTCAAATGAAGCGCTCTCGCGCTTTACGCTCTTTGCGGTACGTTTAATTTGTACACTTTAACTAAATTTGTTCAAATATCATAAATATTATATCTTAATTCGAAAACTGTGATATAAACTTCTGCGGGATTACAGCCATAAATTTTAACTGAATTTTTTTCGATTAGTTTTTAAAGACGGTTCTCAAAGCACATACGGATTGAAGATTACATCCTAATTACGAGACTCGCGCTTTGCGCTTGATAATTTGTGTCCAATTGAGAAAATCCATGAAGATAATTTGTAAATATTGTTCACAATTGGGTTGATTACATTACACTCTCACGAATAAAAATTTAATAATTATTAGCTTATTTAAAAGTTCCAAATTTTTAATAAAGATTATCTAGTAGAATTGTTGTTAAACTGGAAAAACGGGTAACGTTTTCTCTTGATTCAAACTGCACGCTGAATATTGATTTTGTATCTTAACAAAACACATATCGAGAATATTTTGCGATACATTTCTAAATTTAAAATATTAGGTTAAATGATTTGATAAAAAATGAATTAACGTTAAATCATGGCAAAATATTTAAATTTTTCATATGTGCTCACCTCTGGAGCCTGATAAAAAATGATCTAATTTTTTAATGATGGCCAAGTTTTATTGAAATTGATTGAGAATTTTACATCAAACAACGATACATTGGTTTTTAGATCACTTCTCTTTCCCTGAGTAATTGTTAAAATATTTGGCAAAAAATTTGATTCCTTGACTGTGTAGAAGGATACCTTTAATTACCTTTCTAATTCTTTTAGGATATTTTATAGAATTTGTATTCGTTTTTAAAACTGCAAATGCATGGCTTCATTACTTTTTAAACATGCATTAAAATGTTACCACATTTTTTCTGATAGTGTACATTTTATTGCTTGAAATTGTTTCGTAAGAAATGTAAATAATTCATTCAGAGAAGTTTGACGCTCATAATCTATGACATGACGTCTATATGATATGTGTACAATGTACATGTTATATAATATGATGAAGGACTAGAAATTTTTTAGTTACATCGTTAACGACTTCTTTATCAATAGGATAGTTACATTTTTCTCTATTCGACAAAAAATGACGGTCTACACTATCGTATTATTTTCGGTGGTTGTCCTCAATTATATTGGTAAATATAATAATTTAATGTATCTTTAATTTTGATTGCTTTTCTTAAGCAAACTGCAAACAACAACATTTTAAATTCTTCACAATCGCACGGGCTTTTGAATTGAACATCTGGGCGTATTATTTAAAGCGAGCACAGTTAGAAGTGTCCCATCTGTGCATATGAACCGTTGGTAGGGTACCGTCTGTGCACGTCTCAATGCCGACGTGCACAGATGGGCCCGAAGCACAGCTGTACCAGTAGCCTTTTCTGACCAGAACTGTTTAGATAACATGGTTTATATGCCAAAATGTTAAAAAGATAAAGGAAGAGCAGAAAATTTTTATTTGCTTTTGATTGATTTTGTTGATTAACTTTTATTGATTAACTTTAAACTAAAGAAATTAATTTGTAACCAACATAGCGAATCTTTAAAATCAAAGATTCTTTAATCAAATATTTGTATTTTCAGCTAAAACGGATGACTTTGTAACGAAATTGTTAAATTTTCTAACAAAATAATTAAATTTTCAACGAAGTAATAAACGTATTGAAAAAAGAGATCAATTTGCATCTAAAAATGAAATAGAATTGAAAAAAGATCATTTTCAACCAAAAATAGTTTAATTTTCTTATCCGGTTCTACTAATTCAGAATGAATGCAAGTGGAACAGCGAGAAACAAGGCAAAGGGGCCATATTTACCTATTTAAAAAATTTCTAGGTCAATGAGATTCTCAAGAATTCCAAACAATTCGTGGCGAATTACCAATAATTCTAGTTTCATTCCAAATAGTTGAAACATTTATCTCCTGCAACATATGCCGGAATAGAAATTAAAGTACGCGCCTAAGTATCTAATTTAATTTCGTCAAAAGAGAGAACAATATTTTGGTTGAGTCAGTGCTTCGTATCTTTTTTAATACTTTTTCGAGAATTGTATGCTTCTCTCTGTGGAAGAGCAAAATATGTCTAAAGACAAAAATATACCGAACGTGCAGCGATTAAATTTTAAATGTTTAACATTTCAAAAAAATAGCAGTAGAAGAAAATGTAATCTTTTGTTTCTTGCTACAGAGTTCAGTTCAACGTTCGAGTGTTTACCGAATGGCGAACCTATTCCGTGTGTTCCTCGTTCCAGACCATCTTATCCTCCTGACAGCAATAATTCCCCTGTAGGGCATCAGCCTCCTGTAAGACATCATTTTTTGGATTCTCTGGTAAAATCTCCTTCTCCTACCGAGCATCAGCTTTGTGTTAGGTCCAGGTCTCCTACTTCCAGGTATTCTTCGCTACGTGTACTTGGATATAAACTTGAACAAGTTAGATTTATTCGACTTATTCCAAACAAGAATCCAAACTTGCGATTCAAAATTCTAAAATACGCTTTTCCTCACGATAAAAAAATTCAATTAAAAGGAAAAGGTAAGTTTTTAGAGCCAGTGTCAACCGAAGAGAAAATGGTGTTATCAACGTCTAATGGTGATGTTTTTGCAATATTCGAGAGAAATAATGGAGTGCTTCGTGGAATATATAGACGGAGAAATCAGACTGAAAAACGGGTGAAAATAAATATGTACAGTGGTGTAATTGAAGAATTGACAAGAGATGAAATCAGGGCTTGTCCCTTAGGCATGTGTCGCCCAGTTTTAAAGCATTTTAAAACAGTAATGGCAGAAGATTTGAACCAGAACAAAATTGAAAATGTTGTCGTTTGTGATTCGAAATAGGATAAAAAAATAAGCGAAACAAATGGTAATTACAATAAAAGGTTCATGTATTATCGATATCATGGCTTTAATCTTTTGTCAGTGCCCGAATCTCTCTTCTTTAAAATAAATAAAAAAGGCTCTACGTTAATGATTACTGTTCGGGAGAGAAGGTATTTCAAAATTAGGTATATTATTATATTATTAGTGCAATATAACTTTTATAAAGTTATAAAAAACATGTAAAACAGATGATGAAGAACTTTTTATTACTTAAGACTAACTTAACTTATGAATGAACAACGCCTTTAAAAGTTAAATTTTCCAGTGCATTCGATGTTGCACACAAAAACTTGTTTACATAAACGTCTTCAAGCTCATTTACATAGAACACTTTTAGCTTTCATATGACTATTTGCCTATCATTTTCTCGCCGATAGTGGTATAGTTTCGATAGAATTTTTCACGTCCTTTTGTTTGTACCTACGAATTTGTTCAAAAAATAAATATTTGATCTTCAAAAATGAAGGTTAACAATAAATTTGACCGTTTTTGAACGTGAGGCACGTTTTTTTCCTTTTTTGGTCTTTAAAGATAGCTTAGGTTTGTTCCTATAAGTCTATTTAGATTAGATAATGAAATTCCACTTTTTAATTTATGAAAATAAGCGTTGAGTACTCCGGTACGCTCATGACGCTGGCTTTCGAGCCCCGCGGCGCATCTACGATGACCGCGGTCATCATTTGTTTTCTTTTATAATATGATGAGAAACAAATGTACAACATGTGACTTCCGTAAATATCCAATAGAACAACAGTTTGCCTATGTTTCACTTAAATCTGACAACTTTGACTTTTTGAGTAGGTCACTTGAGAAATAACGCCCTATATATGATTAAAATTTTGTTATGAGGAGAACTGCAGGATTTTGCCGGGATTAGGTGCTAATCTGAAAAATTGCACCCGATCCCAGTGAAATGTCGGTAAAATTTCAGCTACAACCACGTCTCACGACTGTAAGATAGGAGGTTACAGTTTGTGGACTGTAAGCCTTCTGAATTTTCGCCCCAAGTGTTTTAGCATATTGTGCACATGCAAGGATGCTTTTCAGGCTATTAACCAGTGAAAGCTTGGCACCTCCAAGAGTGCCGATGATAAGGACGATAATTTAACAGAATATTCCAGGTACAATCGTCGCAATACCCTTACAAGGACTCTATACCTCTCTTTCTTTTTATTCTCCTTAGCTATGATGTTTTTGTCAGCTAGTGCCGAAAATTCGATAACAAACATGGTTTGATTCTCGAAGTCAAGAAGAACTATGTCAGGCTTTCAGTATGTAACAGAAACAATTGTCGAGAATATAAAGTTCCAATATCTTCGGCACTTCTAATTCTCGACAGTTGACTCTATTTTCTTATGAGCGTTTCGCGGAGCGATATTAAGGTTAATGCCATAAAAGTGACAGAGATGGTAATAAAGCACTCTTAATGCCGTATTATGCCTTTGGATGTAGGTCGTCCCGCCTGAGTTAGACAACTAGATAGTATGTGTCCTAGATGCTCGGAATGGGAATAGCAGGCTCTGCAGATATCATCAGAAATGTCTTGGCTCAAAATGTGGCGACGGTATATTGAAGTGGAAATGGCACCATCTTGACATGCCAAAATTAAACCCACCGTGCCTGACTTCAATCAGGATGCACATGCTGTGCATCCTCTTATCGTGGAGCTGTTTCCGGAATTTTTCTGCTTTGTTTTCTGAATCCGGGCTTTCAGGAGTAAGTACTTGAGATGGATAAGATTTGATACATTCTGCTAACTCCTGATACTGAAATTAAGTTCGATTGATTCAGCAGCCTCCTCCGCTGTACCCTAAATAATCCTGTTGTGAAGACAGTCCATATGCAATATTCCGCGAGCACCTTGATGGCGTGAGATGTAGAGATGAGGAACAGAAGATTTAAGATGCATGCTTCTGTTTATGTGCATAACCTTTCGTGTCCCGATATCAAGGGATCTAAGCTCGCTCTTCGTCCATGGAACGTCCATGGAAACATATATATATATATATATATATATATATATATACAGTTAATTATATTTTGCATTATCTATTACACAAAAACTATTATCAATTAGTGATTCGGGTTGCCGTAGGAACCTTCTCCAGTACCTAATCTACACGTGTTTCAATCTGCAATTCGATCTTTGCAACAGTGTTAAAGGAATTTTTTGTTAGATTTTTTTGCCACCAAGTGCTCTGATAAGAGCGGTATGCCTCATTTGACATACTGGGTTGAGCCTACTTTTTACACCATTGTTTGTCAATCCTGATTAATCATTCCGTCAGTGAGACATATATGGGCAGAATAATGTCGTACCACTTTTTTATCATGAGACATATGCGAGCATCTCAAGATAAAATAATTGAACGTGATCCAATTTGATTTTGCTTGGATATGTTAGGATTTTTGGGGCCGCAGAATTGAAATCTGATGTCGGATTTACACAATTCAGAATGGCAGATCGATTATGGTGAACACGACTGAATAAACATGCTTGGACTTAATAAAATTGAATTTATATCAAATGTCATTTTCAAAACTCTAAATGCGGATCTAATATGGCAGGCATAATTGATTTAAAAAGTATTGAGCTTGATAAAATTGGTTCAAAATAGCAGATCCAGCATGGAGAACATAAATTCTTTAAAATCATCGGAACATTATGAAATAGATGATACTTCGGTACTTGAGATGGCTGCTTCTAAATCTGATGATGAATTTTCAAAAGCACAAAAAAGCTGAGTATCACGTATCTGATAAAAATTATAATATTTGTAATCATTTATTCCCGCAATATTTAATGCGATATTTTGGAATTTGAAAATACAATATCAGATTTTAAATGAGCGACTTCAGAAACCTATAATCCACAAATTTTATCCAGATCCAAACATATATAATATTTCATGTCCGCCATATTGGATCCGCCATTTTAATTTTGAAAACATAACATCCGATTTGAATTTAGTGACCTCAAAAACCTAACTACCAACAATTTTATCCGGATAAAAACACGTTCACTGTTTCACGACTGCCAATATGACGTGATTTGAAAGTCTTTTTGTCGAAAACATTTTTCCTCTGACTATAAAGGGGTTAAGGTGGGATCCAAACTACCAGAAACTCGTTAAAGGTACATAGAAAAATTTTCAGGGGTACTGGATCAGGGATCGAACCTCGGACATCTGACGTCAATTCCGAGCGACTAACTATTAACCGTTAAGCGATTAACTAGCAAGCCATATCCCTTTCGATGTATGTGTTACTTACTCTGTCTTAGCCGGCGATCAGTTGAGAAAAATTAGGAAGGGTTAAGACGTACGACACGGTATAACGGGGATGGGGATAAAGATTTTATGGTCAATCTAGAATTGCTGAAATATTTTTTAAACTACACGTTCATTTCGCAGAACTGCTTTATCCCAGGTCGCTGCTACCATTCTCACTAGCAATCACCTTCGGTGTAGAGCTTCGCAAATTCACCATGTGAAGCTCTCCACTCGGGTAAATTAATATTTAGGGTATTTTGTTTCAGGCATCATTTAGTTTACTGACACTTTTTATAATGCATTTCTTATAAACTTTTTGTCGCCATACTTCTCTGTCCTGGCACCTCTTTACTTATATCTCTAGCTTCCTGCACGTCCAATAAATTGTATTATTTTCTAAGCAAAAGAAAATATATTGTTAATATTTCTTCTTTTTGTCACATAATTAGGATTAATGTGCAGCATATTAGGAAAACTATTTAAAATAAATTCAATAACACACAAAAATAATATGCGACTTTTATTCAACATTGCGAACTGTCGCAGGTCCCATTAAGCCCCTAAATCTGGTGAAATTCGTTTTTAGTCCAGCCTTTACGTATTCTATCGATCACATAAGTTCCCAATTACTTTTTTTGCTTAATATTATCCTGAAGTCATATTTATATACATGTATGGCTAAGGCTCAATGGAATTTTACAATCGGATACTTTTAAATCTTCATTTGTAAATATTCTTATTCGCTTCTTATATTTTTCGATATGTACAAAATCTGATTTTTGCTTTCCAAATAGGATTTTTTGCCACATGATGTGCACACCTTTGCTCTTTTCTCCTGGTGATCGCATTTACGATCCATTTTTCAACAAGAAAGGGAAGTGGCTTATTTAAACGAACTGATAACACAGCACCACAAAAAAAAGTGGTCTGTCCCAGAAGCGAGACCAGTGTACTCTTATGTTTTCGGGGTCGCTGA
>JAAAKG020133021.1:0-14311 GCA_010014905.2 Druon quercuslanigerum
GATACACCGCGGCCGCCCGCGGTGCGTATTTGCAAACACTCGAGACTCGTAACGGAGCAACCGACAACACGTCTGACTCTCACGACTTCTCAAACCATACTGTAAAGAACATTTTGTTTCCTTAATTTTATTTTAAGAGAATATTTAAAAAAATTTCAAAAAAATCCAAAATATTTCCAAAAGTTTAAAAAAAATGCTTTTTATTGAAACCTTGCCTTTTTTGATAAATTTAACAGTCCATGATTTAAAATAAAAATGTTATTTGATTTAAATATCAAATATTATATTAATTGTTTAGAATTAATCTTTCTTGCTTAAAAATTAAACTTTTTTTTTAAGGTTATCTTTTTTATTTAAATTTTGATTTGACATATCTGAAATTTCAAAAAATTTGTTTAAATTTGTTGAAGTATTCAAATTAATCAAGTTCAATAAGAAGGAGAAGGAAGAGAAGCAGATTTTGTAATATTATAAACCTAAAATGGACTGTTACAATCTTAAAACGTGTATCGAGCCTCCTCTTAATTTAAAATAACTATTATAATTCAATGTTGGGTGGAGTGAACACATACGCATGCGTATATTTGAAGAACTTATATTTATTTAACATATATATGATTTATTACTTACTTACCATAGTATTGACTATTTTATAAGTGTTTTTAAATTAATTACAGTAATAGGAGAAAGAGGTGAAGGCGTAGAAGGAGAAGGGAGGTAAAGGAGTATAATGTAGTTCAGTCAAATCCTCGAAGTGTTGGACTCAATGATTACAAGATTAGACAGTTCGTTAGAGTAATTTAGAATTGAATTAAAGAATATTTTATTTCTCAAGTTTTATTTTAAGGAGTTTAATTAAAGCTTTAAGAATTTTATTAAAGCCTTGTTCTCTGATTTTAAATAAAAATCTTATTGGATTTAAATATCAAATATTACAACATTGGTTTAGAATTAATGTTTTTTGCTGAAGAGCCTTGCGAGAGTGGACATTTACTTCCCTAGCTACTCGTGGGAATATTATAAAGAAAAATATTGAAAATCTAAACCAGAGCATCCGTGAGGAGTTGCGAGGTCAGATGGATGTGGTTGAGGAGCCTGAATAGAGTCAGAAATCGGAGGGTAAAAAGGATTCGGCTAATCTGGGGAAAAACCTTAGGGTGGCTATAGAGAGCATAGCGGAGTTACATTCCTTCATATCTGACATGAAGGATTTCTGCGAGGGTAAGCGCAAAATGGACCTACGAATGAAAGAGGTCATCATGCAAGGCAGCAGTAAGCAGGATGATGATACGAGCAAATTAATTTAACAGAACCAGACCATTCTTAAACGTGCAAGAGATCCAGCGATTCAAAAAAAATATCAACGGTGATACAAGCCATTGAAGTAAGTGGTAGGTATTCCTCAGACTAGCAAACATAAAATTAAACCATGTATGAAGAAGCAGAAGGTAGGAGAAGAAGAATTTCGTAAAGAGACCAGTTCTTTATCCGTGACTGCACTAATGATCATGTTAATTATAGTGTTAAAGAAGAAGAAAAATAAGAAGAAGAAGAAAGAGTGACAGGGACTTTTCCTCTGATTATGAAGTAGGAGCAAAATAAACAGCAAAAACGTTAAAATAATTGGACGATCCAAACGTATTTGTAGATCGATTGCGATTACTTTTACAATCTAAGCAGCTGGAAATAGAGATAACGCAGATGCAATCATTTCAACCTTTAAAGAAATAAGAGATGCTAGTATCATTAAATAATATGTTTTAGTATACGTGTGTATTTCTTTACTCCGCTCAAACTTTAATCATGTTAATTATTTTAAGTAAAGAGAAGACTCAACACATTTTTTAAAGGTTTAACAGTTAATTTTAGGATTATCATATACACTACTAATTTGAATACTATAGCAAAAAACATTCATTCTAAACTAAAATTAAAATTGTTGATGTTTTACTGAAAAGCCTTAAAATAAATGTCAAGAAATAAAACATTCTCGAATTCAATTCTAAATTAATCTAACTGAAAATCTAAGCTTGTAATTCTCGTTCTCTTCCTGCACCTCTTCTTCCTATTCCACCCAACATTGAATCATATTAGTTATTTTAAATAAGGAGGAGGCTCAATACATTTTTTTAGATTTCAACATTAAATTTTAGGTTTATAATATTACATTATCTGCTTTTTTCCTCCTCCATTCTTTTCTCCTTAATCTACATGCATTATAAGAGTTTATTTACCTTCACTTATAATAATTGAAAATTCAACAGAAGAAATGTGGTTTTAACTGTATGAAAATCAGCGTATCTGATGGTGGCGCACTCTATGATAATCTTTGTTAACCCAGGTTACCGGTTTAGTGAAACAAGATTCTTTGTGCAAAGTTAGAATAGTTGAATCAACTATTCAGCCATTATCCTGTTAAATAGACATCCTTGCTCCTTTAAAATAGATTTATTTAACCACCATTTCACATATGTTGGTTCTCAGAAAAAAAAAGATTTCCAGCTTTTATATATAATACCATATTTTAATATACGTAATCAATACTTTATATAATTATATATCTCCTTTTTTAAGTTATAATCTAATACACCATTAAAAAAAACCTTGAAATTGTTTGCTAAAAAATTATTTTCAAAAACTGTACACAATTGTGATCACAATTTTTGTTTATTCATATTTTTTTGTATCCTGAATAGTTGAATATAAAATTGAATTTTTGATTTTTCATGAGTTTTTATGCAATTAAAATTAGAATTTTCGATTTCTCAAGAAAATCCAAAAAGTTGTTATGAGAATCTTGTAGTGCTTTCAAATAACCAGATTTTTCTTTTCTTGACTCTTTCTTATACCCAGAATTATTTGGGTTAAAATTTTGATTTTCGATTGATTTCTTAAATCTTATAAATGCTATAACTCTAAGAATTTCTTTTGATTAAAAAAAGTAATTAAGATAAAATGTTTGGATGTCTGAGCACTACAAATATCCGTACACAACATTTGTAAATATTAAAAAATTGTTTAAAAATTTTTTCAAATGCTCTAACTTGGTACATTTTTATGCAAAATGGCTTGTTTACGAATTGGTCCTTTATTTTAGGAGCTAAAAATAGTGTGCCCAAAATCGATTTGATCCGTTTATTTTTTTGAGTGATATCGTGCTCACAGTAGCAAGGACGGACAGACACACGGACATCATCATAAAAACATGATATTTGAAAACTTTAACGAGATTTAAAACTAAATGAAACTCAGGTAGGACACAGTCAAGAAAATAATAGCTTACCCAACTGACACAAAAATCAACTACGATACCTTAGATTTGTAAGGTTCCGCTGCACTTCCAATCCGAAACAATAATTTAAATGAAGTCATGACGTGACCAATAACACAGGGCCACAAAAAAAACTTTCATGTGCGAGAGATTCAAGTATGGTATCTCTATTTATTTTTTGGCGTTGAATACGCATCTGGCCGAATACAAATTGGATAGTATTTTCACCCTAATGCCTCAGGGATTTTACTGACACGCGGTAAATATCCTATAAAATCAACTTTTTGGGTATAAAATTACCCTTGGTATTAAAATCATCTGGAAATGCAGTTGGATTTCTTCCTAGACGCAAAAAATTCTCTAAAAAACCAGCTTTTCTATGTATAAAGAGACTTTTGATATTGAAATCGTCTTAAAGTAGGTCAGAACATAATTTTATTCTTTTTATTTTGGTGCGCTCATTACTAATATGACTTTAATTTGATCAGCATGTCAGCGGATGTTTGCTGGACGCAGAAATTTCCCTACAAAATCACCTTTTTTGGCATGAATTTACCCTGGGTGTCAAGATAATCTGGAAATATGTCAGGTATGATACCTTTATGTTTTTCAGTGCGCTGAATACAAATATGACATTGATTTTTCCCTAGTATGTCAGGGTTTGTCGATGTATAGAGTTACTCTGGCTATTTAATTTATCTTTTTAGATGAATTGAATATCAAAGTTAATATCATGCCCAAAAAAGCTTATCTTCTGGAAAATTTTCTGCTTCTAGATTGAAACTCTAACATGCAAGGGAGAAATAAATGGCAGATTTATGTTCAACGTACCGAAATACATAAAGATATTAGGCCCTGACCTGTTTCCAGACGATTTTAATACCAAGGGCAGCTTCGTCACGGATGAAGCGAATTTTCTAGAAAAATGTCTGCCGTTAGGTAGAAACCCTGACGGGATGGAGGGAACCATAGCAAAGAGGAGATAAACATCTTTTCATGGCGAGGGTAATGTATTTGGAACGAGTGGTAGGCGAGGGACGAAGACCCGAGCATATCTCGAGGTCCAAAAAATTGCTGGAGTCATGAAGACGGCTGTCCTCCATGGCACGTACTGTATTCTTTTCTAGAGACGCGCAAAATGGAAAGCGTGTTCTGCTCTTGCGAGATTGAACGTGATCTCTCTTTTCATTTAGCGAATAAAGCGCATGTAAAGGCACTAAAAAGGAAATTTAGCACTTATCCATTCTTACATTGTATGATACTTACATTTTCGAACATTTTGGATGATTTTCGGATGACGAAAAAATCCTCAAAATAGAAGAGAAGAAAAGAGCTGTCGGAGCTATCACTTAAAACATCACCAGCTTTCACCAGTTTGTACTCCTTGATGTGCGACCGCACATGTACCTCCATTTTTTTAGTTTATAAACAAAAAATATATATAAAGGTAGTACACCTGACCTGTTTCTAAACGCTTTGAATACAACGGATTATTCCATAAGGAGCGAAGGGTAGGTTTCCACGTCTAGAAAAACCCTACAGTACTGGGTAAAACTAGTATTAGATTTAAATTCCGAGCACTAAAATACATTAAGATATCATGTTCTGCCCTGCTTCTAGACTATTGCTATACCAAAGGTTATTTCCTACCCGACAAGGAACCAAACTACATGATTTGTATTCATATTTATTCGTATTCAGCACAACATATTTTGGTGCGCTGATCTTCTAGGGAAAGCTGATTCTCTAGGAAATTTTCCGCGTCTGGGGAAACCCTGGTGTGCTTAGAGAAAACTAGGGTAACATTCGCATTCAGCGCCCCGAAATACATATAGATACCATACCCTGATCTTTCGCGAATGGTATTTTTTTGTGGGGCTGTATAATCAGAAATATGGTCTTACCCCAATATGATTTCTCCAAATACACGTGCGCAATATCAAAAGCGATTAATAGGTCGATAGATTTGTGTAGAGGTTTCGTTAGGAAAAATACGGAAACCAAACTGACTAGAAATTGGTTAGGCAGATATTAGGTGAATCAAAAAGCATCTACTAAATCAATTCACATTACACATATTCGGTCTTCACTCTAGGATCTTACTTAAATTATAAACATAATTTCAAACAATACCTTCTTTTGGGATTACGAATGCTTCGCTGCAATAGGCGCAACAGGCTCAAGAAATAATTTGAGGCAATTAAAAAACGAAGCTTTCTAACGCGTTTTCTACTTAGAAAACAATATGCAATTCATTTGATTATCCAATGAAATTTTATAAAGTACAGAGTATAACGAATATATATATATATATATCAATCAAAAAAGATAATGATTTTTTAGAGAAAAGGAAGAAAGGGCAAACAATTTAAGGCTTGAAATAGAACTGACAGCTTATAGCTCTTTCGAAAGTAGAAGAAAATCAACAAATCCTAGTTATAGAAAATATAAAAGCGAGTATCATGCTTGACCATCAGTAAAATTCAATTTTAGAGAAAATTTAAATGAACCTGTTCAACGTTCTTACAATGATAGAAATAAAAAACAAGAATTAATAATAATTTAAAATCAAATAGAGATTGATCAGCAATCTGGGTCGGAGCAGTGTTGCGGAATGAACGTGTTATTCAAATAAATAACACGAGAACTTTAGATCAATCTAAAAATTTTATAACCCCTTCCTCACACTACTCCCCTCCCCACCGAGTGAGTCACGCCTACCCCGAAAGGGAAACGACCTAATGATGTAATAATAATAATAATAATAATAATAATAATAATAATAACATAATACCGTTGGATGGAACCATTGGAGGACAGAAATAACTCAAACCGAACCAGATCACGTGCCATCTCAAAAAGAAACAACAAGACAGTAATAACACAAATACAAATTATCAAGCCGACAATCAAAATAATGATCAAAAAAGTCCAGCTACTTATTTTTCTTTGGGTACAATACAAGCCGTTTTAAAAAATAAGTAACTGGCCAATTAAATTACAAAATAATAAAAACGATAGTCCCGCGAATATCTTCGAAGAACTAAAAAAATTTAAATAGGGTTATAAAATAAATGATCACGGTAAAAAGGGTGAGGATGATGGGGCCCTAACCATCGCTTACTCTTATGAGATACAATGCACGAGAGTGGGCGGCTGGCGCAGCGAAGCCATGCCAGCCGCGCACTCACGATTTAATGATCGTCTGTTAATTTATTTTATTGAAGAAAAGATGAGAAAAGAAGAAGAGGAGAAAGTGGATAGAGCGTCGAAGAGAAAAGAAAGTTGCTAGTAGGTCGGGGGTGGTGGGGCCACCTCGACTTAGGTGACTTATTACATGAGAAAGTCTTTTAGCATCGCGTGTTTGCGTAATGGATCAAAATTATATTTCCCTAGAGAGGAGATATGTTGAAAAGGTGATAACCATGTAGATTCGTAGAATTTAGTGGCGGTATCTTTGATATGCTCTGAAATGTATGGTAGTTGAAATTCTCTGTGAAGAACAGTGTTCCTAGTATATCTGAAGGTTTTTGTGATACGTCTGAGAAATTTATTTTGTGTGATTTGAATATGATTGATATTACTTTTTGACACACCTCCCCATATTGTACATGCATAAGGTATGATTGGTCGGATAAACATTTTGTAGATTAAGAGTCGATATTCGGTTTTCAGACTCGATAGTCTATTAATAATAGGATTTAAGCGCGAAAAGATCCCGACAGCTTTCCCTTTAGTTTCATGGGTATGCTGCTTTCAATTAAGGGACTTATGAAATTTACCCCCGAGGTATTTTACGGAATGGTTCCATTCAATTGGTTCGTTAAAAATTTTGGGTGCATCATTTTAGCTGTTCTTCTGACTGAGAAAAGAATTGATTCTGACTTTGCTACGTTTATTCTTATCCTCCAGAATAATAAAGATTATCGGTCCTAGTATGCTGCCTTGGGTTACACCTGCTCCGATTAGTTTCTCTTTTGAGAGTGTCTGGTCTATTTTGACTGAGAATTTTCTAGTAAAAAGATAAGAGCTTATAAAGAGGATGAGCCCTTTTGGGAAATTGTAATTCATTTTTCTGCATCGAAAAAAACAGCTCTAGTATGTTTCCTTCGGTTGAAATTTAAGCTAATGGCTTCGGTTAGCTTGAGCATCATGTGCTGCATAAAGTGACCTTTTCTAAAACCGTATTGTTGCGGTGTAAGGACGTCGTTTTCTTCGAGGTGAAAGTTTACGCGAGTATTTTTTCAAAAATTTTGCTCATTGTATTAAGAAGATTAATGGGCCTGTAGCTGGTTGGATGATATGGATCCTTGCCTTTTTTCTTAAAAAACTAAAATTTGAGCTACTTTCGATGAGTTAGGAAAGTAGCTTAGTTGAATACAGGTATTGAAGATATTGGTGAGTAGAGTGGGACACGAAATCGAAAGGTTTTTGAGTACAACGTTTGAAATTGAATCAGGATCAGAAGCTTTGTTATTTTTAGGACTTTTAATTTATCTTGTTACTTCCTTATGGTTTATTTTCTTTAAATTATCGGTACTAGGGCTCGTTATGTGGAGCGAAATTACTTTCATAATTGGCCGTTAGGAGATTTGCTTTATCGGTAGGAGAGGGTGCGAACGTTTGGTTTGGATTTTTGATAGGGGGAATATTAGTTCGCGGCTTCGTTTAGGGCTTTAGTCATACGATAGGAGTCATACGATAGGAGTTATCCTTAATTTGAAGTTTACGAACTTCTTGATTCCATTTTTTGCATCCGTGCTCTTGCACTTTAGTTGCTATAGTTATATGAAGGTGGTTTATAATATTTTTAAGGATACAGCTTTTAGTTTTCTTATGTGTTTGACAGAGTTTATGGCGCGTGTGGATAAGGTCCTTAATCTCGAGAGTGAGAGGTGGATCGTATTTGTTAATGGTTGTCTGAGTGACTGAAACGTGAATGGAAGTTTTTAAGCTCCAGGTAAGATTTTATATGGCGTCGTCAATTTGAGTGGTATTTGTTAGTGAAGGTTCGAAATTAATCTGAGATTCTATGGTCGATTTGAATAATGCCAGTTTGCTTTTGCAAAATTGTAGCGAGGTAAGACCGGAGCGTTTTCACAAGTAGTAAAAAGCCTCGAGAAAACTGGTCGATGGTCTGAGTCTAGTTCGTCAATAGTGAAAGTATCGTGGTTGTAGTAGTTATTTTTGGTGATTGCAAAATCGATAAGGTCAGATTTATGTTTTGTATTGTGGGGGCAAAAGGTATGTAAGTCTGGTGCTGAAACTGAGAAATTTTTATCATTTATGAATTCAAACATATGCCATCCGATTGTGTTAGTTGTTCTGCTATTCCAAGCTAAGCGTTTGGCATTTAGGTCCCCTGCTGCAATTACCGATGGTGCAAGTTTAAATATTTTTTTGTAATCATCTTTTATAAATTCGCGAGAGGGAGTCTGGTAGAACGAGACAATGGCATATGGTTTTCATTGGATTTTTATTTTAGTTCAGAAATTATTAGTTTGTGGTGGTCAATATTTCCTTGAATCAGGATCGCGGTTCCACTGTTGGTCTTATTTCGGTATAATTTTTAGCTGCGAAATAGATTAACTGGTAGGGATTCACGTACTAAAGTTTCGCTAAGAATTAAAATGGCAATGTTATTCTTGTAAAGGTATGTGGCTAATTCATGTATTTTGTTGAGGATACCCAGAGCGTTCCAAAAAATTATTCTTACAGAGTTATTGATTTATTGATTCCGGTTGTTAAAGTCATGGATTTTTTATAAGGTCAACTAGGTCAACTTTAATGTCTTGAGAGGGTGGATTCCGAACAGCAGCAATTATTGGAAGAAAGTTACTCACTGCAATCTGATGAGTTTCAAAGTAGGATTTTTAGTTTGATTTTCAGTTTGTTTTCTAGCTTTCGGTGTAATTTCGGTCTTTATCATACGTTTTGAGGCTACTTACTGCTGTATAGTATTTCAGTCTATCAGCCTGATGAGCTTACGGGCTTTACATGTTCTTGAGGGTAAAGATTTCTTAGCAAAATCAAGGGTGCAGAAGGTATGCTGTAAGCTGTGGGTTTTAGAATTTTTACTGGGCTTTCTAGATGCTTTTTTGAATGCTAAGTAGCCTTTACAGTTGGCTAGGTGAGCTCCATGACAGATAGTGTAGGTTACCAGTGTGTCACGGCCTTCCTCGCAACTAGAACTCATATATGTGCCCCCAAACTTCACACAGTGTGAAGTGGCATAGCACATATCCGAGACTGGAGATGAAGGAGTTCTTTAGCCTGCGGTGTATTTGGAACCGTTACGAGAATCATGGCAATAGATTTTTCAGTATGTCCGTTTTTTATGCGACTAATTGAAGTGATCGTGTACCCTTCTTCCTTTAGTTCGGCAAGTTCTGAATCTTCAGGGAAAGAAACATGGAAGTTTTTCAAAACGAGTTTGATAGGGGTTACTCTATATTCTTGTACAAGTAGTACTTGGAATCTTGCTTCTTTAAGTTATGCAGACATTTTCAATATATTATGGAGAACTGTATTGGGATGATTAGCTTCATCCACAATTACATTAATGGGTGGGATTTTTCCCGGCGCTGGTGGTATGCGTGAATTTAAATTTGCCGCGTTAGTTTTTGAGCCTGGTGCTCCCGTCTTGTTCGTTTTCTTCAAGGCTGTCGTGAGACAGTCCTACGCTTTCTTGACGAAACGCGTCCGAATCTCAGAAATAAGTATTTTTTCAATTATGTAAGGTAATATTTTTTTTTAATATCATTTTCTCGGGGACTGCTAAACATATTTCGTTGTTCTTTTTTTTGTAATAAAGGATCTCTTCAAGCACTTTCAAACGATGTATATCAATCTGCATAAAAGTCTTTCAAAAGCTGAAAAAATGACGAATCGATATTGATGCGAAAAGTTGTGAAAATTTGGAGTTGGGAGTTTTTAAAGCTCATTTGATATTGAAGCAAGCAGCTAATGTTCGCGAATATTTATTTTAACTGGATCTAAAACGCGTCTCTATTTGCTGAGCATTGAAATTAATCTTTTCGCTGTATTTTGCGTAGGCTTGTTCTCATTGAACTCAAAATTAAAACTTATTGTCAGAAATTCGTTAAGTGTTTATTTTCAATATTCTGAAAAACAACTGAGTGTCAGGTCAAAAACGAAAAACGCTGGTACCTATATGCACGAGTGATTCCAATGGACATAGCTTGATTTGCGCATGTGCAAAGTATCAGCACACGAGCTACACCCACCGCTATATATGTATTTAGATAGCGATCAAAAATGATCCTTCATTTGCTTCTCTGCTGCTGTCGAGTGTAGTCATAGAAACTTATCTTTTCTGTGTTTATTGTTTTGATATTTTAAACATTATTGCTTAGAATCACTTACACTGATATGGCTACGCATTGCAGACTTTATCTTTTCGAAGATAAAAGTAAAAAACCGGACAGTTAAAAGCGGCTAGTGGAGGTCAAAGATTCGCTGAATATTTAAAAAAAACCGAGAGATGCCGAATTCGTTTTGTGTTGAAAATGTTACAGCAAACCCGAAAGGGAAGTTCAGGGAAGTATCAATGACTCTAGACTCGACTGCGACGGAAGAACGAATGAAAGCTTCTCGGCGATTGCGATCTGAAATAAATGTTCGCGAAAATTAACTGTTTGCATCAATATCAGATCAGCTTTAAAAACTACGAGCTCCAAAATTTCACCACTTTTGGCATTGATATGGAAAGCTGAATTAAAACTTTCTTATGTAATTTTTTCTTTAGAATCCCAAAATTGAAGAATTTTTTTGTAACGCGCAGAGCTAGTGCGTTAAAACATTGATTTTTAAATGACATAATTGTTTTTTCTTATTTTGTTCAGCCTTTGAAATACTTTTATACATATTGATATACATATACTCATTTCTGAGATTCCAGGTTGTGTAGGTTAACTATATTATAGTACTCCTACATGTTGCTGATACTGAAATTAAAATTTCCACAGGTCCCGGAAGCCCCTTCTTTATTGAACATAGCGCTTTCCAACCTAGATTCATAAGCAAAAGACCCAGATATTCTGACGAACCTAATAACCAGATGTTACCAACATTTAACCAGTTGCGTTTTGACTCAATCGAAGGCCAAATAACCCGGAGACTGAATTTCTAACTGAAAAAGTTAAAAATAGTTAAGAAAATAATAAAAATTACCAAAAATAAAATTCTGAAAATCAAATTACGGAATTGCAAACAAAAAACCGGGCATAAATCCTATTTAGAACTCTTAGGATAAAATAAATTCTAACTCGGATAAAAATCAAAAGTCAAATGTAAGCGTGAATAAAATCACAAATAATTTAAATTTGTATCGTTGTGGTTTAGCGGGTATAGTTGGAATAACGGAGACACGTTTTAATTTGATGAAAAAATTCAAGAATACATATTCCCGAATGGAGAAACGGTCGATATAAATGAGCATATAGTAATGTCAGTTATATCTAGGTACAGAAATGCTAAAAACCCTACGAATAACCGTTGCCTATTACTTAGAAACTTGGTGGTTACTAGGGATTCCTCCCACCCCTCCCTATAACGGAAGACAAATAAGAAACTAAGACTGAGAATAAAGTCAAAGAAAGTAAGAATAAAAAAATGTAAATATTAGGGAAAAGCCGATAACTGAGAAAGTAGAAAATAGGAATACAGCTTGGAAACCCAAATTCGGAAGCAGTAATAATTCTAACCAATCCTCGAAACTTTAAAGTTACAAAAAGAGCCGTAGAACATGAAAAATGACGAGTCAGAGGTTCGCAACTCTATTTTTACAGAACTGACTTACTCAAATGTACTCTATTACCAGACCTAAACCCTTGGAAATTAGTCGTATCTCGAAGATTAAGACCAGATCTGTCAAAGAGTAAAACCGAGTAACCAAAATTAGATTGGATTGATGGGAAAAAGGGCAATAGAGGAATGATGGACTATGGTAGCAGCTGATATTGTTGGTCCGCTACCAAGTTCTAAAAAGGGATCAAACAATTACATTTTGGTTTTCCTAGACTTATTTTCAAAATGGATCGAAATAATATCAATTAAGAAAGCTAACAACATCAGAATAGAATCTGAATTGCAGAAGTGGATAATTTCGCATTGGGGAACAGTATGAATCCTCTACAAGTAAAAGGGCGCTGAATTTGTAAATAAAACATTAGAAGATTTAACTGAAAATTTTTGAATTAGGCACAGGAGAACTTCAAAATATAAACTGCAAGCAAATCCAAAAGAACGTTATAACAAATACAATTTAAAAAATAATTAATAGCTATATAGGAAACGATCACTACAACTGGGACGAGCACATGGACGATTTACCGTTTGCAATAAATACTAGCAAAAACTAGTGGACTAAATTCACCCTAGTTTTTTTAAACTTATGTCGCAAAATAGAAGTAATTCTGTCGCTTAGAAAAAATCATTAAAAAGGTAGAGAAATTGAGTTCCAAGGCGTCGATAAATTGACTGATAAACTAAGAAAGCTACAAATAATAAAGGAAGAAGTTAAAAAGAATTTAGATAAAGCGAACCAGAGGCAAGCTAAAAATTATAATTTAAGAGAAAGGCCAATATTATGTGAAATAGGAGAGAGTGTAAGGAAAAAGGGTAATCAAAATGGCGAACAAAGGGAACAAAGGCAGGTGAACTTTACGACCAGTATAAAGGTCTATGGACCTACAAATATAAAGATTTTGTCTTGGGAATTTGAGGAATGATAGCGAACATACTAACGGATGTTCCTGAACTCTTCGTTAGTAGAATAATTAAAAAAATATTATTTTGCTAAATTTAAATAATGTGGGTGTATTTTGAAGATATGTGCGTTACAACTGTGACCAGCTTTACTACCAAAGTACACAATATTTCTGACCGAAAACTTGGGAAAAGGAAAAAAAACATACTAACTAGTGGCCAGGAACTAAACATGTTTGTAGACAGTATCGGTACGACAGAGACCTACATTTTTGGAATCCCTAAAAAGAAAAAGTTCGGCGATGTCCGTTATAGTATTGTAGAGCATCTCCGAATTTCGTTTTTAAAATTTTCCAGAGGACGGCCGGGTATTAACAGATGGGATCGCATTAACTCCCATCTAATGCAACGCTGCTGAAGGCTGGTGACCTTCTCAGCATAAAAAAATCAACCCAAGACGACTCTCTCGATTCCAGCCCCCCCCCCCCATATTTCAGCGATGAGGAAAGAAATAGACGTATAAATCACTGCAGACACAAAAAGGGGATACTCAAGCGATTAATTAACGAAATTTAAGATAATATTAGAGCTAAGGGAGAGAAGAAAATTCAAAACGACTTTGGAGGAAGCAAGAAACTGCTTTATAAAAAAATGAATGGAAATAGAAGTACAGTATTTGTCGACATGAGAAATAGTAAAGGGGGAATGCTATACGAAGTAGACGGGATAGTAGACGCTTTGAGAGACCATTTTAGAGGACTATTCAAAGATAGAGCTATAGAATAGTCAGTGAGGTTAGGGACATAATCAAGAACTTGGAAAACAGCAAGGCTGCAGGGTAGACAGTATTAACGGTGAAATGCTTAAACACGGTGGCGAGTACATGCCACATAGACTGTGCGAGTTCATAAATTTATGTATTGAAATGGGAGAAGTCCAAGATGATTGAAAAAAGCGATTATCGTACCAATATACAAAATAAAGGGAGATAAAAGCGACTGAAATAATTACAGAGAGATGCGCTTATTAATTACCGTAAATAAAATATACTCAAAAATAATTATTCGTAGGGTAATCAAAATAACAGAAGAAGATTACAGGAAAATGTTGGAGATTACACGGAAAAAAAATTGGTAGCACTGCTGCACTGACACTAGTGACATTGCGCGTCCATGTGAAAGCGCAACTGCGACGCCTCTTTTAGGTTAACCGTTGCATATTTTTGGAGAGTAAGTGCTCTCCTATGTTGCGGGGCAGTTGCTGTGCCTCAAGAAGGACAGTAGTCGCTCCGTATTTATAATGCTTATATGC
>JAAAKG020133022.1:0-14311 GCA_010014905.2 Druon quercuslanigerum
GCCGGAAGAAAAATATCTTGTCCATGAACGTCGAAAGGACATTTTACCTTCTTTACGTCCTTGAGACACAATATGCTTTTATGCATACCTGCTGCATTTTATGATTTATCTTTTTTAATTTTAATACGCATATAAACATATAATTGCATATAATTGCCGCGGATTTATTATCGATTTGTAAACAGTCACGTGTTTACCATGTTTACCATTAGGTAAACAGTCAAACTGTAAACTCAACCCTGCAAAAGAATAGAAAGTATTAACCTTTTCAGGAGCCTAAGGCAAAGCTGGACTGTAGCAAAATTGAAAATATTATTTTGCTCCACCTCCCCCCAGCCTGAAAGTGCTTATTAAGGTTCCTGCTACGCCAGCGTCAAATTGCCCATTTAAGTCCGGTGATGCTCTGCGGCCATTTTAATCCAATTTAGAAAAGGAGTACTCTTCTTAAAAGTTTCCGATATCTCTTTTCCGAAAAGTCCAAATCCCGAGTGAGAACAGCTACCAATAAAAAAATTCATGAAAAGTCGAACTTCCGAAAAATTTGAATATAGCAAATTTTAAATTGATACGAATAAAAATGATTATTATCATTAATAACCATTTTTCTCAAAGCTCGTGTTATGATCAAGTTATATTTATTAAGCAATAAATCGAAGGTAGATACAATTTCTAGTATAATAGATGAATTTTTTAAATAAAATACAAATTTTCGAAAAATATCCGAATTTTTAACAAAAAAAAATTATTTTTAACAAAATTAATAAAGTTTTAAAGAAATAATAAAACCTGTAACTAAAAAGGTTATATTGTGAAGGAAGCTACTGAAACAATATATAAATGTAAGTTAAACAAGTCAGTAACAAGAATATCTTACCACGGTTACCACAAAACTTTATTTTTAATGCTACCTAAATTTGCAATAACCAATGTTTTATTTTACATTGCCATATAACTATTCAAAGGACAAACTAATAAACTGGTAAGATTTTTAATCTACGACATAAAATAATTTCAAACTGAATTAGAAAAAATTTTTAATTTATTTAACTAGCCAGTTTACAGATACATGAATTCTCTGAATTTTACCAGATTTTTGTTCTTTGAATCCGTGACTATTACCTAACCATTAAAATTCCCTGACTTAAAAAAAATTGTTATTAGCTATATAGAAAAATTATGAAAATGAATAAAGAATCCCTCTCAAGTAACAAATTCTAACAAAATCTTTCTCGAACACGCCCATTGTTCCCGATACTCAACATCCATGCTTTGTCTGATAACCGAACGCGCTCGAGAAGCAAGCAGTGCTCATGCAACTGCGCAGTTATTTGCGTTAGAAATTTTAATAAAATATTCTTAATTTTCGGAAAACGCTTCTGAAGTTAAATAAAACTTCAGTAAATTTACTATAAAAGTACTAGTACTAGTTTCTAAAATGGAAGTTTTTGTGATAGCGTATGTATGTCTTTTGGTGATTTGTAACATAGATTCGAGCTAAGACGGATAGATTCCTGCTTCAGATTTGTCAATGTATTTTTTGGTTCTCAAATTCGCACGAATTCCGGATAATTTTTTGCAAGTCCTACTTTTTTAAACACACACACACACACAATGTAATTTCGCGGAATGACTTTAGATTAAATTTATTATTATTTTGGACAAAATAAATGTCATCTTCGAAACAAAGAGCAGTTGGAATAGAATGGGGATTACGTAAGGAATATAATTATTTGCGAAAATCTTAAACGTTTTTATAACTATAGATATATTATCGAATTATATTTACCAATAAAATTGAGAATGATCATCAAGATGAAGATCAGAATATAAATGTTTGCCATTGTTTGCAATAAGAAGAAAAACTGATTAATACTATGATGAAGAATTTAGAGAATAGTTCCTCTGATAAATGACTTCGTCTTTCATAACGGTACGTAAATCGTAGTTCAATCGTTATCTTATATTTTATTATTATTAAACTTGTGCTTTTATGGTAATTATATTTATATTTGATAACTAAGTATCAAGGTATCTTGGGAGTTGAAAATATTTTTTTAAAATCACATGATAGCCTACATTTATTTCTTAATCTTATCGGTTTTCTTTTTCATTTTTATCGCTAAAATTCTACGCATCAAAACATAATGTACACTAAAAATATTGCTCGATGTCGTAAAAATGAAGTGAAAGGTTCTTCTTTACTCGAGGGTCCCATTTAGTCAACATTGTACGTGACGAAAAATTCAATTTAAAAAAATATGTCTTCATCTAGCCTCAGTAAAAAATTTAATTGTAAAGTTGAAAAAAACTTTTATGTTGAGAATTCATGGTTTTTGTCAAAAAGTAGTACGACAAAGTTATTGAAGCCGTGCCATTTAGTTTAAGATTTCTTGTCAATATTTAATTGATATATTAATTTTTTCTTAATTGCTAGCGCTGTTGTAGCCAGCCAGTATGATCAACGATTTGACAATAAAAACAAAGAAGAAACATGGTATCTCACAAGGTAGAAAGAGAAGTCGGAACGACTTCAGGCATCGAACTCCCAGCTCTATTTTGACGAAAGTGCGAACGTTTCTACGTTATATTGAACTCCAATATATCAAATGGATATTATATTTACGTCAATCTTCTTAAAATGTTGTATGTAACGAGCTATATTATGAAACGCCGTCTTAATTATATCCCCCCTGTGGAACAGTGCTAGAAATAGTGAGATAAAAAAAATTATCTACAGACTTATATAAAAATTTCATCGGCATTTACTGAAACTTTTGTTTATAGTCAAAACAATAAAATGTATATATTGTTATTAAAAAGAAAATTTTTACTATTTTATTTTTGGTTGAAGAATTATGTTTTGAATTAAATGCTTTCGCTGAAAATAAAACTTTTTAGACATAAAATGTAATAAATCCAATTAAATATAACATCGTTTTAGTTTAAAATGTATCTCTTTGGATTAGCATTCACTTTTTAACTGAAAATTGGACTATTAAATTTTCGTTTGGAAAATGAGCTTTGTTAATTAAAAATTCATTGCTTTTTAGAAATAAAGTTTCTTGTCTGAAAATTTGTCATTGTTTTTGGAAATTTAAGTATTCAATTAAAATATTTTTAATTTTAGTTGTACATTTACAAGCTTAGGTGAAATATTGTTTTTTTTGTAAAAAAAAAACTTTTTTAACTGAAAATTTAAATTTTTAATTTTTTATTTAAAATTTGTCACTTTGCATAAAAAAGTAACTTTTTTTGCAACAATTTATCCATTGTTCATATATTGTCTCAAATTTTTTGCTTGTTTCAAAAATGTTTATTTTTTTACTGAAAATGTTATTTTCTCAACTAGTACATGATATACCTTTTTGTGTATAAAATAATCTTTTGTTATAAAATGTATTATTTTAGTTAAAAATTAAAATATTCCACTTTAAAGTTTATGATTTCAGTTAAAAATTATTCATTTGTTAACATTTTTTGTGCTGTAAATTGTTTTTTTTAACTTACAATTTACCAATTCAATTTTTTATTTAAAACTCATATTTTTTAGTTTATAATTCAACTTTCAGTTTAAAAATTTATATGTTTGGATGAATATAAACTTTCTTAACTTAAAAAACTGTTTGCTTGACAATGTACCTTTTAGTTATCTTTTAGATGTGAAACTGAGAGTAATTTTCTTTCTTTTTTAAAAATTGTCATTTTTTAAATAAAATATAATTAAAAGACTCGTAGGATATTTTGTTTTATCTATAAAAATTAATATGCATACAAAAATCCTATTTTTAGCATCACAACGAGAGATAGGAAATAATGGTTGAATAAGTGATTATATTTTATTATTGCAATTTAAATAAAAACATACATATACGTTCAAAAATCGAGCGCGTAGCGCGAATTTTAGGATGAGAATTTATTTTACGTAAAATCCTACAGAGCTTTTATGAAAGTTAATCTTTAACTATACACATGTGATATAAGTATAAAAAAAATATATATAATTTAACAATATAATATTATTTTTACGAAAGCTGATATCAAAAATAAAGGGCGAAAATGTAAAAATATAGATTTATCACCTTGGAAATATTGAGTGCTGCCTAAAATTTTTCTATATACTATATTCCTGGTAAAGCCAGGCATCACCGACCGGAAACTTACAATAGGATAAGTTTTCAAAAAAATTATTGGACCACAATATGAAAACCATGCCTTTACCAACAATATATGCCAAAAATATTATTTGAAATAACAAAAAGTTAGTTTTATTTGTATTTTATATACGTTAATAAAAAACTCTTTTGAATCTTTATGGAAAGCATGATTTTTTAATGATATTAAGGGAGTTATAAATCGCGATTACAATCCAAGATTATAAAGTTTTGAATGCACCGTTTTAAAATTTTTTGAATTTTTTTGACAAGAAGCTAAATATTATTATCGGAAGAATTATAAAATAGACAAAGTGTAATCTGGTTTGCGTTAATAAGTAAAATACTGTTTTAATAGTAAGGCAAACTGATTTGACTCCGTTTGTTGCTTTGCTTGTAACATCAGGGGCGGATCCAGCGAGGGGCTAGGGTGGGCGATCGCCCCCCCCCCCCCTGAGTCTACAAATATTTTAGCAATTACCGCCAAAAATTTCCTTTTTTTTTCTAGAATTTCAAGATAATATTTCTACGATCGCCCCCTTTAGGTAGCTGACTAAATCCACCCCTGTGTAACATATATGTTTATTTATTTCTCTAGCAATTTTTCATTTGATAACGAAGTCCAGTAATCCAGACCATCCACTTTACTTACATATAGAACTAAATATTTATATATGGTCAGCAAAAAAATATGATCTTTTTATATTATTTGTTTTTGAAAAGAAATAGCTGAGTCATTGGCGAAAGATTGAAGCCTTGGGCACAATCATCAAATAACTTTTCATGATTAATTTGTAATATAACAAGTAACATATAATATTTTAAAAAGATCCGACGTCGGATTAGAAAGAGTTTTAGTTTTACATTTTTTTTATATTTTAATTAATGGTAACGAAGACTTTAGTTTAAACAATTTACTGTATAATAGTATTTGATTCTGCGTAAGGCGCCCACTGGAGATTCTAAAATTTCATTTTTTGTCAATAAACTAATCTTGCCGCTTACTACGTTTATCTTGGCCCGTGCACTATGTTGACACCGATCTTTATATTTATATATTCCAGAGAAATAGTCATTATTTTCCAATATCGCAAAGACATCACCGTCAACTGTTAATAACACAATTTGCTCTTGAGTTACCACGGGCCCATACGAATTCCGTCTTACGGCTATTTTCAGTGATGTATCTGGAGGAAAAGTGTATCTTTGAAGTAGGAATATCCGGTTCGGATTTCTATGTGGAGTAATCCGCATAAATTTCATTTGGTCTAGTCGATACCGAAGTACATCAGAAAAAATATGTCCCGTTGGTGAAGTTATTAAGCTGACTGAAGGATATCTGGACTGGGCACGAATAGGAGAGACGACAGGAGAAAATCGCCTAGCTAGAGAATGTTGTTGCTGAGAAGAAGATGAAGATGGACGGTTGTAGGGAACGCCAGGAATAGGGGATCCATCAGGTAAACACTCGAACTGGAAGCTCAAGTCTACAAGAAGAAACGAAGTAATAATTTTTGAAAGTACACTGAGAGAGAGGGTGTATCGCCAGCGCCATCATGCTATGGTGGTAGGTAGCTCGGAAAAAGCGTAGTGGCCGCGCAACTTTGTGCCACCAGTGAGCGACTCGGAGAGGTTAGCCAGTACCGTCTCATACGCATCACTAACTCTCTGGCTAGCCACGCTTAAAAAAGCACAGCCAGTGTGCAATCTAAGAGCGCGCTGTTCAAATCAAACGTGCCGTTTGTCCCCCTCCCGTTCTTTTTTAGTGCGGCTACCAAACGGTTAACGCAGTCAAGTCGCTACGTTCATGTTTGGCGTAGCAGCCACACTCGAAGCGCGCTGGCTATACAAACCGTCTCTCAATGTACCTTCATGGAGGGAAATTTCGAGAGATTAATTCACAGCACTACTCCGCGACTTTATTCCGCTTTGGCGCGACAAATAAGATTTTAGAAGCATAGGTCTTGAAGTTAGAGGCATTAGGTCACGCCCCTTTGTTGTCAGGTCTTAAAATTTATGCTTATAGATCACAAAGTCTGAGACTTTTAATCACGTAAAAATTCTAACTTTAAAAAAACGCGCTTCTGTGAAATAATCTCTTGAAATTTCTCTCCGTTTTGACATAGAATAAACACGTAGTGGCATTATTGGCTAGTGCAGCGGAAATCTCAAATATTGCGGGAGTAAGATATTAAGTATATTGATTCGCAATAGTTTCCGATTTCTGTGAAATTATTTATTTAAAGATTAATTTTTTTCATCTATTATCATTTTTAGGATAGAAAGTAATAAAATCTTTCGAAATAATATTCTTTGGTTTATTATAAAGCTTCAGTTTGAACTCTTAGATCATTTCTTGTTCCTACCTTTAAACAAATATCAAAGCAATGTTTTTTAAACTTTATTCTTAATAAGGTTCGCATTCGGGAATTGCCCGCAATAATTCAGATTAAATCCGTTATTATTTCAGACAATAGAAAATAGAGGCTAAAAAATAATAGAAACTGGGATGAAATAATCATTAAGCCAGACCAATAGATATAAGAAATAGTTTAAAAACTTTTTTAAAATTATCAATATTCTAGTATTATATTAACCAATAGAATTAAAGATGATCACCAAGATGAAGACCAGACTATAAACAATCAACATTTTTTGCAAATAGCAGAAAAACTGATCAATATGTTGATGAAAACGTTTTCTGACTGCGTAACTATGAAATATTCTGGTTTCTTTGAGAGTACATAATCAATAAATTGGGTAAACAACTACCGCTCGCAGCAGAAGCTCGGTATCAAAATCAGCATCTCATAGATTATAATTCTCAAACACGTCCTTCTGATATAATCATATTTATATTTTATAATTAGGTCACATAGTGTTTATTAAGCTTCAAAGATAATAAATGATCGCATAATATTATTGTTGAAACCTTTTCTTTCCTTTTATAAGGTTGCTTTATATTAAAGATAGACTTCCTAAAAGCAGAAAGAAAGAAACAATTATTAATGAATGAATGTCAATTTTTAACAGAAAATTGTCTGACTTTTTATTTGTTAACAAAAAATGATCCAACTTATTAAGTCATTGTTTCAATTCACCGTTTTAGGTCCATCTTTTGCAAACTTCCCAAAAACTTTTTCGTTTTTTATTTTTTTTTTTAAATTAATAATGATTTTTTCTATTTTTACTGAATAATCTTTTACGACTGAAAATTCATTTCTATGGTTGAAACTTGTATTGCCCTTTTTTTATTTGTTTAATAATTTGACAATTCCATTTTAGTTCAAAATTTATCCTCCTTACTTACCAACTTACTAACCAAAATCATTCACAATAATTTACAATTCAAGCATTTCGTAATTATGAGTTTCACATATAAGTTTCTGGAATATTTAAAATATTTATGTGATTTAAAAATATACTGACTGTTTTAAAATAGAATTTTCACAATTAACAATTTTTTGTTTCTATTTCAACTATTTTTTTTTTTTAATTTTCTGGCTTACTTCCGAAAAGTTCTTTAATACTGTAGAAATCATATTGAATATCGAGCAGAGGCAAATTAAATGACATCACTTCAAAAAAAAATTCCAACTCAGTTGCGAGATGAATGCGAATTCTCAGAACATTCCTGCCTCTTAGGAAGCTGTAAAAATTTTATAGAGCGTATTTAGACATTTTATTGGCCTGTAGTTCCTTGAATTGGACAAGCCAGATTATAAAGTGTACCATCTGAACTTGCAGCTCAGTGAAATTGTACGTTACCATCAGCGTTTCCTTTCACTTCTTCTCCAATAACTGTTGGACAACCCTCCGTCAGATAAAATCCGTATTTTATTCAAGGTGTACTGTTTGATTGCCATTAGCTTTCTTTCGATAAGTGTGTGATGGTAGACCCTCAGTTCATTGGGTAACTTTAGGACCTTTTGCGTAAACGACGGTATATGGTAGCATGGCTTGCACACCAGATAATCTTGCTTGAGAAGATTTGTCTACTCAATGCGAGTTTTGCCAGTTTATCTTTATTCACCATCCAACTTATTTTGAACATTATAAACTCTTGGATAATTAGCAAGGTTTTCTAAATCATTCTCCACTGCATTTTGCATTCGATCGCATTTGCAGCCTGGCTCGATTGTGTCATTGTTGTTTGCCACGACCCTCAAGTGAAAGGTTTCATTTGACCCTGCAGATCTTTTCAGGCTGCATACACTATGAGGTCGCCGAATGTCCTAAAAACGCTGTTATAAGGTACGTTAACCAGGTCCCATTCTTCTTTCAGCGCGATCAATATGCCTCAACTTGGTTTTTTTTTGGGATCATCCATAAATCCGCGAATGTTTATCAAGTATTGTAAATCTAAGCAGCAGAACTCCGTGGTGCAGAGACGCAATCGAGAACGTAGCGGTTCGCTTTGACATAATCATTGCTGAGTTAAAGCTTAATTTACGAAAAACCATTTAATGTATATTTATTGCAAGTTCCTTTGTAAACTTACTAGAAAGTTCCTGTAACTTTTTCATTTGTTTAATAATCTTTAAAACCCTAACATTTGCGCTAATTTTTTTATTTCTGGCTCGCCTGTAGCTAGGACACAAACCTAAGATTCATGTAGAAATGCTTCCTTTACGCAATCGGACATGTTGGACTCCCCAATCATACAATGATTTTAGGTGAATCGTTTCAAGCTTACAACATCTTTCCTTTAAAAATAGTAATTAAGGAAATAATACGATACTTTATATTATTTGTTTCTGAACATAAATGACTGGGGCATTGTCGAACGATTAAAGCCTTGAGAACCATAATATAATACATTTTAATAATATTGCCACTTTCTATGTTTATCTTTGCCCGTGCCTTTTTTGTCAACTGTTGGTAATACAATTTGCTCCTGGGTTAGAATAGGCACATGGCGTTAATGCGTTCATAAATAATTTAATTAACAGTTCAACTAAAGAATGTTCTAGTGTTTTTTTAGGTAAAAAATTGTATTTCAATTGTTATCACATTGATAGTAACCACAAAACTTGTACTTCTAAGTTGATTTGATTTATATTTCATGAGTCAGTTTCAAGGTGAATAACAAGATCGAAGATTAGATCAAATATCACAAGAAGCTTACATGTATATGGCATGTGTATAGCAAAATCTATCAGGAATAAAATAAAACAAACGTTTCCAGAATATTTTTTTAAAAGTAATTTTGCTTTAAGAAATTAAATGACTAGAGTATTTGTACTGAAATTCTAATTCTTATCGCCTTATTATTCTTTTGTATTGTTTTCATATGCCGATAACAATTTTCAAGGTCAATTAAATAGTTAAAAGAAATTGGATATACTAAAGTGATCAAAAATCGTGTTTTTGAGAAAACAAGCTTATATTTATTACAATCTAGTTACTTTTTTGACTAGAAGTAATCATGAAAAATTTTTGGTCGAGAATACAAGTTTTTCCAATAATAATTTTTGTATGTCTGAAAATTGTTGAGTGAACATGAACTTTTTGTCGATAAAAAATCCAAAGCTCAATTAAAAACGAAATTGGAATTTGAAGTTTAGCTCTGGAGTTTCTTAAACGATAAAGAAAAATGTTGATTAAATATATTCTTAGGGTTTGGAAAAAAGGGCAGAGTTTTTTATTTACTTGAGAGTCACGTTTTCTTGACGATGGACAGCGATGAAAAATCCACTTTTTTATGTAAAAAAGATACAATCAAATATCTACATCTTAGCTCGCTAATTGATAAAAAAAATTTGTTTTCGAATATTAATAAGTCTCATGAAAATGTGTTTGGATGAAATAAAAATTTTTAATTTTAATTTAAAAAGATAGTGAGAATTGTCTATATATCTCTTCAGTTCCAGGATCAATACAAAAAAATCTTTAATAAAAATATTATTACGTTTCTACTTTCAAGAAAATTGTCATCCTTACAAGCAACTTTTCTTAAACTTCGTTAACTTTTAAGGTAATTCTTAGCAAACTCACTTATTATTATGTTAAAATTTATAACTCTCTAAGAATATGAATCATATAAGTTAACAAATTCAGAATTAGTTTTTGTATTAATAAGAAATAATAAATACAATAGCAGTTGTATATTAAATGATTGTTTGTAATAATATTATTCTTAAGATGAAGAGGTGTCACTCTGCATAAAATTAAAATATAACATCTTCAAACATGAGCATTTTTTATAATAATTCTTTATAACAATCACAGTACTTGTTTTATAAAGTTTTACTCACTTTTATCCATTCAAAATACGTCACAAAAATGAGAGAAGTAAAGTATTTTGATTAAGAAAATATAGCCAAAGAGAATCATTTCTTTAGATTACCCAAAAATTTTTCTTGATTCCACATTTCAAAAAAAAAAGTTTTAATAGAATAGCTCAGACGATTATTATATCAAATGATCGTTTACAATCGTTTCAATATATAATAGATAATCGCTTATCAAAAAATACTTGAATTTTTAACCTAAAAAGAGAAATTCCCAACAAAAAAGTATCCTAGTTTATATTGCAATCTTAAAGATGAAATTTATTTACAAAAAAATTAATATCCAAAAATTTACACACCAAAAATCAAATTTCAATCCAAAGAAACTATTTTTTCATCCGAAAAGGAGGATCTTCAACTGAAAAAGATTAATATTAAAATAGAATTTTCATTAAACAATTAAAATGTCAAATAAAGAGACAAACAAAAATTTCCTTAACAAACTATTTCAACCAAATTTTTCAAGCAAAATAGTTGAACACTCGAGCAAAGAAGAATCATTTTTTACCAAAGAGTGGAATTTTCATAAAAAAATGACATTTCGAGAAAAATAAATGATTTTTTTAAATGAAAAAAATAATAGATGAAAATAATAGTTTTTTTTCTACTCAAAAAAATTTCAGTTGACTTTTCACAGTTGAAAGATGAAATCTTTCCAAAACAGGTAATATTTTGCTCAAAACAGATAAATTTTTATTTGAAAAAAATTTTGCAATAGCTGAATCTTTATTCAAAAAATAATCGAGTTGACTTTTTAAGTTCAAAATAGTAATTTTTAACAACAAAATTTTGTAAGAAAAAAATTACATTTTTATCCAGAAAGACGAAACCAAGAAGGATGCATTTTTAACAAATTAGTTATATTCTCTACCAAATAGTTTCATTTTTATCCATAAAAGATGAAATTTGATGAATATTCCTAATGAATATTCTTAAAGAATATGCGATAAGAATTAACATCCAAAGGCATAATGGGGCACTAGGAGTTCATTAGTACCATCTCTGTCACTCTTACGGCTCCTGAGGAAATAGAGTCAATTTTTGAGAATGAGAAGTGCCGCATATACTGGAACTTTATATTATCGATAATTTTTTCTATTAGACACTTGAGGCCTGACACAGTTCTCCTTGAATATGAGAAGCAAACCATGTTCGTTATCGAATTTTCGGCACAGCTGACAAAAACATCATAGCCAAGGAGAATGAAAAAAGAGAGATATAGGGACCTTGTACGGGAGCTGCGACGATTGTACCTGGAATATTCTGTTAAATAAATTGTCCTTATTATCAGCGCTATTAGAGGTGCCAATCTTTCACTGGTTAATAGTCGAAAAAGCATTTCCGTATATGCAAAATATGATAAAACACTTCCGGGGAAAATGCCTTTATTTCCATTTAGAAAGTTACACGACATGGAGGTTAGCTTTTTGAAAGAAAAAAGAAATATCGCGGTCGAATGAAAATTTCTCTATATGAACTGTTGTCGATTATTTACGATTTTAGGCAGGACATCTACGCCTCCGTACATGCTTTACGCGCTCGTAAACAAACTTTGAAATACCATCTGTTTAGGAAACCTCTGTTTTTTCTAACAACAGTAATAGTTTCACCTATGTACTATCTAATGACGGTACTAATTGTCTTTGCTAGTATACTAATGGTAGAATTTTATTGTGTTATGGTGTAAAACCAGAAACTTTATATTGATCGTACTTCCGATAGCGTATAGAAAGATGGTTAATACAGCTGTATAATTAAATTCCTAAAGGAATTTCGGTATCGAAATTTTTTCCTATTCACTTGAAGTTGGACTTTCCAATTTGCTTCTAAAAAGAAGTAACTGAGGCATTGAAGAAAGATTAAAGCCTTGGTAACCATAGTAAAATAAGTTGTCATTTTTATTTTGTAATACGGTAAGTTGCATGTGACATTTTAAAAATACGCGACTTCAGAGCAGAACGAGTCTTAGATTTTAGTTTTACGTTTTTATAATTGAATTAGTGGTGTCGTCGGTTGTGGTTTAAACACTTTACTGTAAAATAAGAGCTGATTCTGCGTGTGGGGCCTACTGGAGATTCTGCGATTTCATTTTCCGTCAATAAGCTAATATTGCCGCTTTCTATGTTTATCTTAGCCCGTGCTCTATATTGGTTAGGACTTTTGTATGTATACATTCCAGCAAAAAATCCATTACTCTCCAATATCGCAAAAGCATCACCGTCAACTGTTGATAATACAATTTGTTCCTGGGTTACCATGGGCACATAAACATGACGTCTCTTGGATATTTCCAGTGATGAATTTGGAGGAAAAGTGTATCTTCGAAGTAGGAATACCCGTTCCGGATTTTTACGTGAAGTAATACGTATGAATTGAAGTTGATCAAGTCGAAATCCAAGTACATTAGAAAAGATATGCCCTGATAATGAAGTTATTAAGCCAGCAGGAGGAGACCTCGACCGCATACGAACTCCAGACTCGGAAGGAGTCAGATGCCTGGCAGAAGAAGGTTGTTTTGTCGATGAAGAAGATGATGAAATGTTCCGAAGAATGCCAGGAATAGGGGATCCATCAGGCAAACAGTCGAACTGGAAACTTAGCTCTGCAACAAGAAAATGAGTAATCATTTTTAAATACATTGGCATATCCTAAACTCGTTACCGCAAAATTGGAAACTTGTCATTTTGAATGGTTTTGTACATAATGTAATTAGCTCTTATCAACAAATACTGGAACTCTGAGAGAAAAAAGAACATTTTGCGTAGTAAAGCACAGTTGCCAGAATATAGGACATATCATCATACAATAGAAATTAGATTCAAGATTTTTAATTTTAGTACGCATATAATCCATATGGTTAGCACAATCAAAATTTTGAATATTGTGGGAGCACGAAGTTTGGTATATCGATTCGGAATGATTCCGTAGTTTGTAAAAAGTTATGCTTTTAATGGGTAACGTGTTAATTTTTTTTACATGTTAAACATTTATTGTTCCAAAAGTATTAGAATCTTCCGAAATTTCAAGGGTCATCATTTCAACGGACGTCTTCGTATTATTGCCATTTATGGTTTAGATGGAAAAATTTCTGCTTCCGCTTGAACTCAACGTATTTTCTTGTTCGAAAATTTCAAAAAATATCAACCCACAATTATGCGGAATTCATTTTTCATAAGAAACGCATTTTGTAATTCCCCGGGATGTATTCAGTTTAAACTAATTATTATATCGGAAAAACTAAAACAGAGTTTGGTTTACGTCAAATAAATATTTATTTGCGAACAGTTAAAAAGCATGAACAACATGACAGATATTCTACTATTATAATCACCAATTGATTCCAGGATTAGCATCAAGTAAAAGACCAGAGTATAAACCATCCACATTTTTTGCCAATATAGGAATAACTGGTTAATACTTTGGTGGAAAATTTGGTCGACAATGTATCCTTAAAATATTCAGGTGTTTTATTAAAGTATTAAATTAAAAATTAGGTTAAACATACATCGCTTGCAGCAGAACCGCGATAAATCATACTTATGACGCCTCCAAGAATATTTTTCACCGGTTATATCACTTTTTCGATTTAAAATTATAAAATTCCAATTGCTTCGTTCTGCTCTGTATGACTTCTTTCCTACATATAGCGTTTGATCTAATTCCTTTGAGCTTCTACTGTTGAGACCTTCCTCTTCCTTTTATAAAGTTACTCTACGTTAGGGCTAGATCTTTTGAAAGCAGAAAGAAGTCTTTCGGTCGATTGGAACTTCTCTATATGATCTTCGTTGTCAACTATTATTATTATTATTACACCATTAAGCCGTTTCCCTTTCGGGGTAGGCGTGACTCACTCGGTAGGGAGGGGAG
>JAAAKG020133023.1:0-14311 GCA_010014905.2 Druon quercuslanigerum
AAAGACGTACTCACTAAAATCGTTCTCTCTCTCTCTCTAAACAGGAGCGTCGGCGGATCAAAGAGACTGTCGGTCTATCCTTTATATGTCTATGGTGTTAGGCTTTGTACGAAAAATGTTATATACCTGTAGTAATTGAGACTGACAGGTTCTCAATTTTGAATACGCAATTTCCTTTTTACAAAATTACAATTTTTGTCCATTGTAAAATTGTAATTCTTATTACATGTTCTGATTCCTGGAAATAGCAGACCGTGCCGTTAGGGTCAATAGTTTATAGAGTATAGATTATATTGGGAAATAAGTGCAAATGTTAAAGCTATAAAGTGGTAATTACATTGTTAATACTATCTTAAAACAAAACTTAAAAGAGAAAATTTAATTACTTTTCTTCAGTAGTTTTCAACTGAAGAAATTGTCATGTTAATAATAAATGGCCGTTGCTTTAAAAGCAAGGGTTGCAAAATCATAGTTTTAGGGCCAAAGTTAGAATAAGATCAAGGAGCAGTTTCTTCAATTAATCTCTTAAAATTTCTTTCCGTTTACGTAAAGCGGTTTGACAGAAATTTTTTGAAATAATGTTGAGAACAAAATTTGTTTACTTAAATTTTATTTTCAATGTAGTTTAGAGCAAAAGCTTATAAAAAAATTGTAGATCTTTTTGGTCAAACAACTTTTGTCTTTTCATTTTTCCGTCTCCCTTGTGGTTTTGCCAAAAATTTAATTTTTTTTTATTGTAATTTTTTCCGATTAAAACTAAAATTACGCATGCGCTCGTAAATCATTAATAAGCTATTTGTAGCTTTCTTCTGGGTCAATAAATTTTGCCTAATTATTATTTTGAAGCTTCTCCGTTGGTCCAAAAGCTTAATTTAAAAATTTTTTATTTCGTTTTTTACGAATAATACCAAAATAAGAGGCCTATCAAAAAGTAATGAACAGCAAACATGAGAAACTTTTTTGTTTTTCAGAAGATGTTTTCTTCTCTTTAATTTTTTTTGAGTCGTGCGCTGTTATCCTTTACATTTTTATTTTCGATAATTTAAAAAATTTTGTAAATGCTAAAGCTCTGATATTTTTTTGTTACCGAAAAAAGCCATTAGCATAGAATGTTTGTCTTTTTGATTATCAACAATAGCCGCAGAGAGAATGTAGAAATGGAAAAAAGTGTTCTCAAATATTTCGAATATGCTCTGACTTTTAGAATTTTTATCTAAAGTAGCTGGCTAACCTGCTTGACCTTTAGCTTAGAACACTAAAAGAATTTGCCTAAGGACAATCCTATTAGCTAAATCGTTCGACATTGATCATGCTGACAGACTAAAAATTTACAGACAAATACACACATCGGCAGACAGACACATTCGCGCAAAAATGTTTTTTTTTGGTTCAGAAGGTCTCAAAACGTGAACATCTGACAAAAATAGGGGAGGGGTGGGTAAATTTGACACTAATCTAATACCTTCTCTAATGATAATGTAAAAATTACTCGAATTTGTAGATCGAGCTTCATTTATATTGTTGTTCCCAGATATTTATTGTAGAGTTGCATTTTATTATTCTCACATAATACTGTCAAAAAAATCCAGTTTAAGACCTCTTAATTTAAAACTTCACAGTAGTATTTTTTAATTACTTTTAGTACTAAAATTAGTTCTTAAAAAAATATTTCCTGTATCTGCTTTTGAAAAAGGTTGATTTATGAGCAACAAAATATGCATTTAGTTTTTTATGGATTTAATCTGACCATGTCAGCGCGGTTGGAGACAGCGATTTTTATTGTAAATTCATGGTTTCGTAATTAAAATTCAGCACGTAAATTTTTGATAAATAATTTATCTTATTTGGTAGAAAATGAAACTGCTTGTTTGAAAGTGAAACAGTTGTGCTAGAAACTGGTGGAAAATGGGCTTTCTCCTTAATTTTTCTATTTCCTCTTTGAAATTAAATGAGCGTCCGTCCATTTTTTTGGTCAAAGAAGAAAAAAAATTTGGATAATACTAGTGGGCATTAAGCTTACCATTTATTTCATTCAATTAATGATACACAGTCTGCAGTGAATCTTCATTCGCAACAATTTCAGTGAAACGATTATGAAAGATTTTGCCAACACGACATTCCTTTATCTCATCATCTGTCATATTCTCAACTGCACGGCTGATCATATTTATTTTTACTCTCAAACGATACTTACCTAGCGTGTATATTCCACGAAAAAGCCCAGTATGTTCCAATATTGCAAAAACGTCACCATTGGCGGTTGATAGTACAATATGTTCTCGTTTTGGCACGGGCACAAATTGACCATTCTTTACTAGTAATGAAAGCTGTTTTTCGACGGGAAAAACATATCTTCGAAATTCAAATAGCCGGTACTGATTTGAGCGAGGAACAAGCCGAAGATATCCAAGTTGTCCAATGGCATATCCAAGTACTTTATCAGAAGGAGGCCTGCCCGGAGGAGACTTGGGCCTGACACGAAGCGAAGGATCATCAGGAGAAGTCGGGTCAGGTGAATGTTTGGCCGAAGAAGAAGAGGCATCATTACGCTCGTCATTAGGATTCGTTATTAGTAACATTCCATCGGACTGTAGTGAATCATCATTTGCAAAAACTCTAATAAAAGCCTTTGAAGAGATTGGGTAATTTCTGCCTACTGGACAATCCTTAACTTCATCTGTGGTCATATCGGTAATTTCGCCGCTTATCATATTCATTTTTACTCTGGTATGATGAACATCCGTCCTATATATTGCACGAAGCAGCCCTTTGTACTCCAATAGTGCAAAAATATCACCATTGGGTGCTGATAATACAACATGCTCCCGGTTGCACACGATCGCATAGCTTTCATGTATTACTTGTAACGTAATTGGTTTACCGGCAGGAATAACATATCTCCGAAATTCAAATTGTCGTTGCGGGTTTCTGCGGGAAATAAGTCGAATGTGTCCAAGTTTTTTAAGTGAGTAACCTAGTACTTTAGGAGAAAAAGGCCTTTTTGGTGACCTGGATCTGTCTCGATCGTGAGGCTCAAGAAGATATATACGGTGAGGCGAATTTGGTGCGGCAGAAGATGATGGAACAGAATTATGTTCTACTCTAGGAGTCCCGTCGGACTGTGAACTTAATTCTTAAAAAATAAATAAAGGTACAAAATTAACGCTTTGATTCTATTAATAATGAAATTATTTTTTTTAAAAAAGTGATCTCTTTTATTCGAAAATTAAGCTGTTTTTTTTTTAATATTTTCATTTTTAAATTTAGAATTTAATTATTCGGTTACAAACTCAACTATAATTATATAGTTGAAAATTAATCTCTAATTGTTACAAATAGAAGTGTACAATATAATTCGACTCGTCTCACAGCCGACATCTGGACATTATTCGTAAATAAAAATTTTGGACAGTAATTCCGGTTTCTGGAGATGGATAACTGTGCACAGAATTTAGGCTAGTGACGGTTCACATGAACAGATAATAATAATATTATTAATAATAATAATAATACGAGAATTCTTGATCAATTAAAAAATTCTACATCCCCTTCCTCACACTACTCCCTTCCCTACCGAGGGAGTCACGCCTATCCCGAAAGGGAAACGGCCTCATAGTGTAATAATAATAATAAAAGAATTTTTAATAAACAAAACAAAAACAACGAAAATGAACCTTTCAAGCCAAACAAGGCACGAAATGAAAGAAAGTCAAGCGAACAAAAAAACGTGGCTTTTTGGATATTCTTGGACAAACAACACAAGCTAGAAGTGACAAACAAAAATTTGTCACGCCAAAAATAGCTTAAAAATTGTGAAGAACTGATTTCTGATGAAAAAAGTCGTTTTGTTTTTAATCGTAAAACATAAAACTAAAAATTAAATTTTTGGGCAAATAATACAAGCTATGAAAAAAATGAATAGTCAAAAGATGCTCATCGAAAGAGAAATACAAAATTTGTTAATAATTATTTTTGATAGGACGCGCAGTTTTTCTTTCAATCATAAAAAATAACATTAAAAATAATTTTTGTTGTGGACAAATGACAGGTACATAAAAGAAATCAATAGATTAACATTGTTCAGCCAGAAAAAGGACGGATTTCTCAGTAATAATTTTCAGATAGGAGAAGTAGATTTTCTTTTGTTCATCTAAAAAAGAGCTAAAAATTTCTCATAAACTCTTGTTATAAAAATAAACTAAAAATAACCATTAAAACTAAACAAGTTAAGATTATGGATTAAAATTAATTTTTTGTTCGTGTCTTGTGTCGTTTATTCAACATTTTTATTTTTTTATTTTTCATGTTTTTTAAGAATACGGCAAAAACTACGTACCCTATAATAATCATGGTAGAAATCGTGTAAAAAGAATTTAAATGTCAAATTAATATTAATATTTGTAGGTCATAACATTATTATATTTACCAATTAAATTGAGGAGGGCTGCCAAAGTGAAAACGGCAGTACAATTAACCCTCATTTTTGCAATGCAGAGAAGAAACTGATTGATGCTTCAGTTAGTAATTTGTTTAACAACTTTATCTTAGGAATATTCCATGAAATCGTCAGTGAGCAAATATAAAAATAAATATTCGTTATGTCACATACATGTGAGATAACTACATCATAGGCGTCAAGAGTGTATTTCTGTGATATTACCATCATTTTCACATTTTTTATTATCATTGTTATTTTGTATCAAATTTTGGCTCGACTGAACCCGGTATTACATCATAGTCTCGGGCTGAGTCAAGTGACTGATGAGATTAGGACGTTATCAGTGAATTGATTACAATGCTTGAGACCTGCTGCAAGGATGTTGTAGGTACACAATTACGAGCATGGTGTAGTTTGGAGCTACTCTCTTACCGCTTCCATACTTAAACAATGGCCGCGAGCGTTTGATGTCATGATATTCACCTCTGGATGCTTATTTAGGGCTACCATCTGCCACTCCAGAGGTTTTTAGTCTCTTGCTTCCTAATGGCTGAAAAAGTTTCTTAAAATGCGGCTGGTGTTTAATAAAACAGCCTCCTGAGCTGCTTTCAAACCCCTACTGACTCCTTAATGTTAAAGATTTTCAGTGCATCTTGCATGCACATTCCCTGTAGCCGAAATCACAATGAGATGAATAGATGCATGATTCAAATTCCTCTTATCTTGGTATCTTGGTTGTATAGATTGACTGCAAATTTCAGTTAAGTGGACAAGCAATGTCGATGATGAAGACTCTTCCACCTTTTTTTTCGTATCAAGATGTCAGTTCGATTGGCTCAGATGCAAGAATCCTTTGGTATAGTAGCATCCCAATACAAGATGTGATCTTCGTGTTTTAAAAGGGGCATTGGAATGTATAGAAAGGCATCCATTCTGTTCAGAGTCCTAGGATCAGGGCTTTTTTGATAGTTGTTGGGTGGAATATTTATTGGGTGAAAAATGAGATTCTTAAACATTCATTAAGATAAACGTTTTGAAAGTTAATTCACAAATGATTAAAACTGTAATTGGATGATTGTGAATTCTCTTTTGTTAAAGCTCTTTCGGTGAAGCGAAAATCTTAGCATGGAAAATTAAATTTGAAAGGATATTAAACACATCTAAATTACTTTTTTTTAAATATTTGTTATAGGGGGTCTTTAATGAAAACATAACGTTAAGTTAACGCAGGATATACTTCAGATAGTTTTGTAGAAAATTAAATTTCGAAGAGTCTTGGACATGATTGACGTTTCTCAAATATTTCAATATATACTTTTTACCCTAAGTTCAAGCATTAATTTCTCTCTGAAGAAATTAGTTTTTAATTTCAAATTTGAAAAAATTGTACTTCTATTGAAGTAAAATTATCAACTTAAAATTACCATGATGGAAAAGGGTGCCTTTTATTTCGGTTAGGGAAACTTTTTCGACGAATGATTCAGATACGTATCAATCAATTTTCCTTAAAGCAGTCACAAAATTGATCATTCTCAGTTATTTTGGGTCGCCAAAATCAAATCTAGAATCAGGTGTTCAGAATTCAGAATGTCTGAATCTATATGGCAGACCATATGCAACAAAAATGTTATATAACAATTATCTTTCTGGACCATGCGTAAAAAATAATTATTATTCTCATTATATTGTTATAGTTTATATTGGGGAAAATAAATATTAGCTAGAATGGAGTATATTTAATTAAAAAATTTTTTTTGCTGTCTTTTGAGATTAATTCAAGAAATATTATAGCTAATCATCGAAATGAAGCAACACCTGCCGAAACTATTTTCGTTTTTAGCCCCCGAAAAATGGTTTCAATAAAAAAAAATCTAAAACAACACGGCGAAATACCGGAAATAACAAGTAAACCCTTATTATATCAATTCACGAATATAAAAAAGAAAATTTTTAATTTCAAATACCACTATTTGTATTATTAACAGCTGAAAAGTTATAAAACTCTCGAATTTTATAAAAAATGTTGTTCAACAATTTTAATTTGTTTTAGTATAGAAAACGTCTAAAATATAAAACGAAGTATTGATAGTTATTGCACTACACCAATAATAATAATTGTGAAGTGACATTTTTGGATTTAGGGATACGTTTCGGGGCAACGTGGTGGTGTGTTACATATTATATAATTAGTTATTATTATATATTATCATACATTATTATATTATATATTATTATCCTATAACAGTAATGATTTATTTAAATAAACAATACAGCAATAAAATATAATTAATTTTGATATTTTGTGACAGCAAAAGTCGAAGAAGCAACTCTCTGTCTACAATTTTGCAGTCTTTTTTTCTGGCAGAAACAATATTCATGAATCAATATCTAATTTCTTGCCTTTATAATAAAAGGATTGCTAGATATTTAATGAAGTACTTTTTTGCCAAAAAGGATTGGATTGCCAATACTTATTTGCAAAAAAAAGTATTAGACCCAATACTCACCAATACTTCTTTTTCATAAGAGTGATCGGCGTATAATTAAGGTAATTAGATTTGTTCTTAGAAAGCAGATTTATTATTTATTGCAGTTTAGACGCGTTGTATAAACTTAATAATAAAAAAAATCAAGATTAATCATCGTGTGTTTGGGAACCTTCGTTTCGACATTGAGGTCTCTTTTTCGTTAAGTAACAGAAGCTCATCTCTCAACTTGTAATAAGCAAGGAATTAATTGATTCCAAAAATAATATTTTTTTACGGAAAAAGGCGTTTGTTTAATAAATTTAAATTGTAAATGCTGGAATTGGATTTAGAGCTATATTAAAAAAATATATATTTGGGAACTTGTTTGTTAATTTCTATATTTACTTAAGACATACTATTGATTTACGTCAATAATAATAAATTTGGTGAAGTTTTTCGATTGCTTTTTTTTATGAAAAATGGTATTTTTACTAAAATCGGGTGGTGTTTCGCAATTGGTGTGATTATAAACACCGAAATATTCAATTTTGGTAGAGATGGCCAGACGTAAAGGCGTAACGGGAAAATGTTCTGTCCTGGGCAAAATTTCTCTCGTACGCCCTTCATATAACCCCCGCCCCATAAATTGCGATTTATTTCTATAGTCAAAATTGTATCTAAAAAATAGTGTAAAATAACAATATAAAATAATACATCTGTTTGAATAAATATTTTTGATTACAAAAAAATGTTTACGTGCAAACCATTATAATTCGCTTAACTAACGTAACATTTCTGCCTGCCAGCGTTGACACCTACTGTAACATTATTCTTTCGCCCGGAAGCTTAAAAACACAAGCGTTAATATGAAAGTTCTTTGTGACGCCTGGAATTAGAGCTTTGAAGATTTCTAACTCTTAAAATTGAGTTTTTTCTTTATTTAGAAGAAAAATTTGTCTCCAGTTTTCCACTCCTGGTATAATATATGGATTTTGGATTACTCGATTTTTAATTTATCCTTGCCAGAAAATCAGTACCCAGTGAACACATCGGTAGCAAATTCTGAAAGGACGATAAATCTTAAACGTAATATTCTATCATTAATTTTCAAAAGAAAAGAAACCTTATCATTAACCTGTGGTTCCCAATTTGCGTTCAATTCTAATTCTGTTTTCTGAATTCTGAACTGTTTGATTTGGAAATAATTCTTGATCAAAAATTCCCTCGAAATATAATTGTGAACTTGGGATCCCAGAAGTGAGAGCTAAATTGCAACTTAACCCTATTATTTTAAATTGTTAATCGACCTACACGCATTAATTCACGTGTTCAAACTCAAGCTGAATTCGCACTTAATTGTCCCTTTGCTGAGATACTGCGGAACTTTTTAAGAAAATTTTAGAAGTGATACTTCATTCTGTTCAGATTTTCGTGCAATATCTGCTAACAGAAATCGGTTAGGCTTTCCTAGCCGACTTTACATAAATGGAAATGAACTTTGGAGTTAACTTTTCGTTGCCCGTTATTAGTTTCTGTGATCAAGAAAAATAAGCTACCTTTTATGGAACTTAACTTAGCCACAGCAAAGTTAGTACAAGGAGATTCAACGGGTGGCCATATTCAGCTTTTCTGTTTGATATCTTATAATTTGTAAAGACTCATTGCATGAGTTCCCGCACCATGACGGGTAACTTATGCAGTGTTCTTAGACGGGAAAGTTCTTTATATTGGTTCCGGATTAAATCCTCTTAAAAAAACACTCACTCTGCCCTTACTCCCAGTAGGATGAACCAACTCTAGAGGTGGTTTACTGGCAATCTTAAGTTCCCAAGAGAGTGGGTAGCATAGAATGAGCGAGGAAATCTTCAGTACTACTTTAGATCAGCAATCCTGATAGCGCAGGAAAGCAAGGAAGTTCCATAAAAGTTTATATATTCATTTATAATTTATGTATAAATTTCACTTGTTCTTCAATTTATCTTATCCTGATAGCTTTTTCATAGTATGTCCTACTGATTGCTTGGAGCTTCTATCCTGACCCTTTCAATGCTAGGGCGCGAAGATTCGAGAGCCATACAATGATCCGTTCCTAATGCCTGGCACCGACTGACGATCTCCTCAATCCTCAGTAATCGCGAAATGTCCTGGTCCTGTTGACTCGTTTGTCCCTACTTATCAGTGGTTGCGCGCGCAACCATACCTGTTTCTCGTTGTGTTACGCGTCATCTATGTAATCCTTCCGTTCAGATATTTGCCAATGACTCAAAGCTTATTTATTTTCGCTTTTACTCGCATCAGGATATATCTTATAAACATGAACGAAACTCATATTCTGAACCGTTCCACTACAAAGTCATCTATCACGTCGTGGAAATATATCGCTTTTGCAACTTTCTCTTCAATTGGCATCTTTGAAACACTTGTTAATCGCATTTGTCGCATGGTAGAACCTAAATATTTTTTTACGAGATTAAGTTTACTAAAACTTCTTTCGTTTTAAGCAACTGTAATTGGTAAAGTTAAAAATATAGGTAGCGTAATGTGTATATATAAATACGATTTGAAAAAATAAAAATTGTAAAACATTTGCAATACCGATCTACAGAAGAGCAAGAAGAGAACGGGGAATGAAGCTTTGGATCTTGATATTTTAAACTTTTGATTTCACATTTAAAATCATAAGCGCATGTTTTTAGGTTAGAAACCGTCACCGTAAAGAAAAGAAAAGTGGGAAACAATTTCCTTTGTTTCTTTAAAACGCCACTTTAATTGTGTTATCATCGGCTGATTCTTCAACGTGCACTTTTTTTTGCGGTTCCTTTTTTTTGGAAACTTAATCTAATACCTACTCGCCCGGCTATTTTTTTAAGAGATATGAATTTCGGAATCAAACCCTTCGTTTCGCATTCTATGTGACGTTGTACAAAGCCCGTCAAGAAGTTTCATTGAGTTGTCTTATGTCATATCTTTGGATTGCAACGCCTTATTAATTATATTGATGTCGTGGAGGATTTTGTTCCAAATTAGAAGATTACAAACGATCTGGAAATTTATTTTAAGTCATAACTCTATTGCAGTTGCAATAGCATCTTAATTTGACAAATCAGATGAATATTCACATAGTTTTTCGAAAATATCCGCAAAATTCAAGCACAACAAGCATTCAAAGTTAATTTGAATTTTTTATCAAACGTTTTCATCGGCACGTTAAAACGGAGAAAAAAGTGGACAATATTTGTATAATACCAAAAAATGTTAACATCCCTAAGGTGAAAGAAGCCGCATTATTTTGACAAAATTTAAGCTGTGAGCGTCACAAGGAACATATGTAGCATATTTCTTTAACTTCAAAATTCGACTTTGTACTCCTCGATATTTTCCAGACATGTTTGGTTCATTATAATATCCTTAAATACTAACATCTTCAATATTTAAGTTATCTTTTCATATTTTTTGCCAAATTTCTGTTGCTAGACCCAATTTGGTTTTCTCGTGAGATTCTATAAAATCAATAAAATTCTCCTCTACAGTTATTTTTTGTTTTCATCTACATGCATTCCCTAATAATTTAATGATTTCATTTTACATTTTAGGCGAAAAATAAGATGCGGAACCTCTTGTGTGACTATCAATATAGTTTTTCAGAAATGATATTGAAATTTAAAATAAAAAAAAATTTGCTTTGTAAAAATGCTAGAATGATTCAATTTACCCTTTAAAATCTATTTCTTTAATTTCTTGTCTTATAGTTAATAGTTTGCGAAATTTTTTGAATAATTGATTTCAAATTGCTTTTCATCAAAATATGTTTGCTTTTGGCATTGATATAAGATAAACAGCGTAAATAGAATGAAGTCACGGAATACGTTTTAGAATTCTCTCACGGAGATAACCCTTAATAAACACAAGTCTTGTCTCTACGGAGTTCTATTATATAATGTTATTATATTTTTTAAATCTTCCCGTAAAAATACTTCATTTAATTTTACAACTTTAGTTTCAACATTACAAGAATTTACAACCTACTTCTAAAATAAATTAAGAATAATAATAATTACTATTTATTTTCTTGTCTTGTTAATAAAAAAGTATTAAATTTGATATTTAATCACTTTCATTTTCTGTCATGGCTAATATGACAAACTTAATTTTTTTACAAATAATGAATAAAACCGAGGTCTCTTTTTTATTTTGTCATACTTGGAACATTTATTTTTGATTTTACAGAAACCGCAGGGTATAAAGATGATGAAAACAATTGAGTAAAAATTTTATTCTCTAAGTTACCTCTATTGAATTAAACATTCGGTTGAAAAAAGTATGAGAACTTACCTCCTTATAACGATGATTCTTCTTTCAATAAAAATACATCCACATCATAATGAATAATTTTGATATTTAGAATTCTAATTATCTAATGTATTAAGTTTCTGAAAATATATTTGGAAAATTATGTATGTCACTGGTCTACAAATTAAAAAAAAAATTTTGTTTATGATTAGTGATGCTGTATTTTTCCAATGCATTTCTGCCTGGTAAACTTGAAAATCGCATTGAAATTTTTTTTAATGATTCCTCTTCAAAATTGTTAATTTATGTATGTATGTTAATTTTTGCCTAAAGAAATGACTTTTTACATTCTTATCAGATATTATTCAGGCGAAAAATTTGGTTATATAAAATGTTTCTGTAGATTGTGTCGTTTTACCAAAAAGTTATTTATTTATATTATTTAAATAACCAAATATTATTACAAATTTTTACATATTTTTTAGATTGAAGACCTTTTGTATTTTCATTTTGTTTCTTTTGTGGTTTTTCCAAAAATTTAATTTAATTCTTTATTTTTGATGTTATTTTTTACGATTGAAATCATTATATTATATATAATATAATTATAATATAATATATTATAAACTTTAATTTATGCAAATTTTCCAAGCCAAACAAATAATATCGCAGGCTGGTTAATTTAACTTTTTTTAAATTAGATTATTTTGAGATATAAATTTTATATAATTATATTTATTATTATTATTATTATGTGCTACTCTCTTTCAGATGTTCGGTTCCAACTGTTTAAAATATAGATGAGAAGAGCATCACATTGGGTATTTAAAAAATTGTATTCTGCTAAATAAAAATAATTAAATATTAATTTATTCTTATTATAAAGTAAAAATTATTTTTGCATACATTGCTATTTTCTTACTTTTAATTATACCTACTAATTTTTATTTTTACAGGTGCTGTTTGTAAAAAATATAAGTCCACTGAGGAAGAAGTCTTTTCTAATCTTGGAACGGTGTTCACTAATTAACGGATTTTTTAAAAACGATGTTTTTACTCATTTCTTTTATTAAATAAAAACAACAAATTTTTATTTTAATATTACTGAGACTAGAAAAATAAATAAAGCCAAGTTGGGGCACAGCCGGTCGATAAATTAGGTTTTGGCCGGGTTACACGTTTCATTTGTGGTTTGTCCCTGTCTAAATATCCAATTTGGGGAAGTTTTTTCTAGTTTGGGCCCAGCTCGGGCCATGACAAAATTTCCAAGGCATTTGGTAAATAAATTTATGACATTAAAGCTGAAATTGAATTTAACGTTATGTGTAAAAAATGTTTGGGAACTAGTTTGTTAATTTCTATTTTTGTTGCAGATAACCAAATGATATCTGTTAAAAATCAATTTTGTGAAATTTTTTGGTCAATCTTTTTCGATTAAAAATTGTATTTTCATCAAAATGTGTTTCTTAGTTTCTGTGATTCCAAACATTTAAAAACTTGTATTTACCGTGAATATGGTAAGATAAAAAACAGGAGAGTATGTACATAATTCTAGTTTTACCAGTTCGAATCAATAACACGCAAATATTCAATATTGGTGAAGGTAACGAGACGTGTCTACTATTCATGATTTTCACAATATCAAGTTTACTTTCTCGTAATAAAATTGAAAATATTACAGAATATATTTTCACCCAAAAATTAGTTCTTTTTCAGTATAAAATTAGCAAATATTTCCCCTAATTCTATTAGTTATTTCTACTAACTTTTAGTTGCTTAGTTACCACTAATCGCTTCTTTTATAGTTAATAATTTGCCAAATTTTATAAGTCAGTGGTTTTGAATAGCCTTTAATAAAAATATGTATCTTCTGGCATTATTTAAATTAATACTTTTTGCTGTTGGCATTGATATAAGATAAACCGCGTAATTAGAATAAAGTCACAAAATACATTTTATAAATCTGTGATGGAGATAAACACAAGTTTTGTCTCCACAGAGTTCTATTATATAGTGATGCTACTTTTTTTACATTGCCACATAAAAATATTTGATTTCATTTTTAACTTTAGTTTTATCCTCACAAGAATTTTAATCCTATTTATAAAATAATATTCGAATAATAATAATGACTTTTCGCACTAAAATGAGTTCCTAATAAACTTATTTTGTTTATCCGTTAATGAAAAGGGTATGTCAAACCTGAAAATATAGTTTTCTCAACAAAATACGCATTTACTTTATGTAAATTCGATTTATGCTGACGGGGGAGGGGCAACATATTTATTGTAAATTTATCGTTTAGTGCTTAAAATTTAACTATTAAATTTTACATTAGCAATACAATCTTCCATATATTTTCTTCTGAATGTAAAACTGCACTCGAGCTTCAGCTGGGATTGTAGTTAAATTCGTCGTGGAGAAGCAGCTGCAACAATATTTGTGAGTTGCATCAGTCTGCTGAATAGAAAGTATTTTTATGTAATTAGAGAGTCGAAAATTGTGGCATAAAATATTATTAACAACTATTATCCGGTTTTGTGAAAGAGAAAAATCATTTGCTTCAGTTGCATTTTTTATTATCTTTTTTGCCTTTCTTTTTAATCAAGAAAGCGTCGCAGCTAGCACATTTTTGTTCGAAGCAAGTATGAATCACGAATCCAGTAAGTCAGTATCGTGGCAGGCAGAAAGATGCTATGAGAGCATTTGACAGTCTGTTCGAAACAAGTAAATCGCGGAATCAGAAAGTTCATAGACGTATAAAGTATAGACCGCCAGCGCTTTGATGTACCGCCCGTTCTTATTTAGAGAGAGAGAGAGATAGAGAGAGAGAGAGGGGGGGGGGGGGGGGAACGGTTTCAGTGAGTAATTCTTTCTCTTTCTAGTGGGGTCACGTGCGCGAGTCGACTGTTGGCGCATTCCGCTCTCACCAGCCCACGTGACCCAAGTAGAAAGAGATATAAGTACTCACTAAAATCGTTCTCTCTCTTTCTAAACAGCAGCATCGGCAGATCAAACAGACTGGCGGTCTATACTTTATCAGTGTGCACAGATCTGAAACGACTTACCTTCGCACACAATCAAAGCTCGTGTAAAGTGGTTGCGAAGAGGTGGT
>JAAAKG020133024.1:0-14311 GCA_010014905.2 Druon quercuslanigerum
GTTCGATTTGGAACATTTTTAATTAAAACTGGTTAAATATATATATATATATATATATATATATATATATATATATTTAATTTTAAAAGCTTTCAATTTGAAATATTGAATTATTGTTTCAATAGTTTTTAAAACCTCATATTTAAAAATACTCTTAATAACTAATGGATTTTTTAATTGTTTATATTTTCGTCTTTTTTCATTTTTTTTAAACCACAATGCAAATAAATTTATAAAAAATCGATCAACGTTTGTTAGGTTGCCTGCTTAACCGTTCCTGTTTTATTGTTTTAAATTTTGAATGCGGAAATTTATGAGGGTGATGTCCAAATTTAATTGTTATATATTTTTTTTAATTATCAAAAATTTAATATTTTACCTCTATTATATATTTCATTATAATTACATACATAAAGTGCTTCCCGCCATTTTTAAAACGCGTTGCACTTGATGCACTTCCACAGACCTTTAGTTCCGATTTTCTCCACCCCTATTTCCGGAATCGATCGTGCGGCAACCGCCAAAAGGTGAAGCGCGATTTTCTTGTTTTTCTACAAATAATAAGGTTTTTAATTCACTTTATTAACCGGAAAATTCAGTTGTGTATATCAACTTGAATCACTCGCGAATTTTGAGTTTAAAAATAACGTTTTTGTCCGAAATTTGTGTGGTTTATTGACCAAGGTCACGTCATGAGGACTGGAAACGAAACACGAGTTTCTACCGCCAAAACTGGAGCTCCAGAGGTTAGTACATGTGTTAAATTTCTCCCTTTTTTTTTACGTTTTTGTTGTTTTATTGAATGATCGATTGTACTGAAATGAAGTGCTGGATGTTACTCTTTCTGCTCTTACTTGGAGTTTATGAATTTTTGTAATTTTTAACGTATCGACGGTTAAATTTTAAGGTTTTTGTATTCCTTTTAAGGTTAGGACTAACGGTTTTCCTATTTGAAAATCTTGGAAAGTTAACTGTTGACCTTCATTTTCAATTAAAGATTGAGAAAAATGTGTTTTGATTACGCTACACTAAATTTCACGGAATTTTTGACTGATATTTAACTGTGTTTACTCTTTAGAAGTTAGGGAATTGAAATAAAACTAAAATACTCCGAAAAGATAACAGTTTATAAGCAGTTTATAAAAGATAACAGAATCTGATAACAGTTTATATAACACGTAAACTCACCTAAGGTAGATATTATAATTTGGGGTTAGATACGTAAGATAGTGAAGCTTCAAGATAGACGAAAAAGATAAATTGACGAAGACAAAAGTAAAATTTGTAATTAAATGCTCAAAATTGACTGAAACTCTTTCAGATTTTTCGTAATAAATTTTAAGAATTGATGAAACGAATATTAAATCAAGTTACACTTGGTAAAATTAAAGAAATTTAAAGTTTTAAATATATAAAGGGAAAAATAGACAATATGGGTTTTTCGTTGATCAAATGTGAATATAAATTATCTTTTTTTTTAAATGAAACTATACGTTAAAGATTAAAAAGTGAATAATAATTAATTTTAGAAGGCGATTCGGAATTAGTTCAACATTTAAGAATTTTCAGATTTTAACATTCAAAATTAAACTGTTTCAATTGGAAAATCTTAGTAGTTAAACAAATGTAAACGCCTGATTTAAACTTTATAAACTAATTTCAATTTAAAAGTAATATATTGATAATTAAAGGCTTTTATTAAATTTAAAATATTGTTTTAGTCTAAAATTTGAAAACTAAAAATTTTTTAATTGAGAATTAGAACAAAATATACGTTTTTACAGATTTCGGACAAAACATTTAGAAACTTTTTAAGAATTACGAAAGGCTTCAAAAGAATAAAAAGCATTTTTTAAAAGATTTCTGTCAAAATTGAAAATAACTTTTCATTTTGAAAAATTAATGTTAAGAGAATATTTAAAAAGATTTTCCAAATTGTCGAAAATGAATCTGGAAGATTTTAAGGAAATATTTTTTATTTTTGCAGCATGTAAAAAAAACTTGAGGAATGTAAATGTTTCAACATTTTAAATAAAATTTTGAAGCCTTTTAAGGATTCTCAAACGATTTAAAATGAAAACAATTCAACTTTTAGTTTTAGAAGTATTCAGTTTATTTTAAAAAATGTAATCGTTCAATTTTTAATACTCCTAACATAAAATTGCCTATATTGTTTTGCAGCTCAGTTTTTATTATTTCAAATAGGAAAATTGTTAGGTTTAGGAATTTTGATTTTTTAAATTTTGTTGACCGTGAAGAGTGTTTACGAATCGGGCAATGACTGAGAATTTTTTATGTGATTAAAACGGCCACCCTGGTTGGTGCAACTGTAAATTATTCCACATGTCATAAATATCAATAAATATTTCCTTTTTCAAATTTAAAAGTAAATACAGTCTGCACATTCTTTCTCTCTTTGTTACTCAGAATTTCTCTTTTTGTCCAGTTTTAAAGAAACTTTGCATTTTTATCACTTTTTTCACGTAAATGCGAACTGAATTAATAAAACCGAAAAAGAAAATCTAACTATTTTTGGTTGAAAAATCAGCTTTATTAAAAATTCAATTCTTTGATTGAAAATAGAACTTTTTTGTTGAATATTTAAATTTTTGTTGAAAATTAAACTGCTTGTAGGAAACTGAAATATTTACATAATTTTGTTAATAAATCAACTTTTTTGTTTGAAGGTCATATGTTTTGGTCGAAAATTCAATTGTTTTGTTGAACATTCATCTTTTTGGTTCCGATTGCTCTCTTTTCGTGAAATATTTATTTATTTCGTACCAAATTTAACTATGTTTTAAAAATGAATCTGTTTTGTTTGAAAATTCATTTCTTCGGTTGAAAATTAATAATTTTGTTGAAAAATTGAACTTTTTGTTGAAAATCAAACTTTTTTTTGAAAAATGATCTTTTTGTATTGAAAATTGACAATTTGGTAAAATATTTTGTCTTGACTGAAAAATCTTTCTTAGTTGCAAATTCGACTATTTTTTTTTAAATTCATCTTTTTAGTAGAAAATTAATATTTTTGGTTCAAGAAGCTCTAGAAAATTTAACTATTTGGTTGAAAATGAACTTTTTTGTTAAAAATGAATATTTTCGTGTTTAAAATTGAACTGTTTGGGGAAAATTTTATACATTTGTTTAAAAATTAACATTTTTATTGCAAATTCCTCTATTTTAGTATAATATTAATCTTTGTGGGTTTAAAAACTCAACAGTTTGGTAGCAATTTGAACTATTTTGTTAAAAATTAACTTTATTGTTAAAATTTAATATTTTTTGGTTTAAAAATGAACTGTTTGGGAAAATTATAGCTTTCTCGTTTGAAAACAAACATTTTTATTAAAAATGAATCTATTTTTAAATTTAACTATTTTGTTAAAAATTAATGTTTTCGGGTTTAAAATTGAACCGCTTGAGGAAAATTGATCTTTTTGTTGTTTGAAAATGAACTTTTTTTTATTGAAAATTCCTCAATTTTAGTAAAAAAATTCATCTTTGCGTGTTTAAAAACTCAACTATTTAGGTAGCAAATCGAAATATTTTGTTAAAAATTAACTTTTAGGTTTAAAATTAATATTTTCGGGTTGAAAATTCAATTATTTGTGAACAATTTATCTTTCTTATTTGAAAATAAACATTTTTATTAAAAATTCAGCTATTTTAGTAGAAAGTTGATATTTGTGGGTTGAAAATCTCAACTATTTTGGTAGAAAATTAAACTATTTTGTTAAAAATTAACTTTATTGTTAAAAATTAATATTTTCGGGTTGAAAATTCAATTTTTTGGAAAAAAATTGATCTTTCTTGTTTAAAAATAAACATTTTTATTGTAAATTCATCAATTTTAGTAGAAAATTAATATTTGTGGGTTGAAAATCTCAACTATTTTGGTAGAAAATTAAACTATTTTGTTAAAAAAATAATATTTTCGGGTTTAAAATGTAACTGTTTGGAGAAATTTTATATTTCATGTTTTGAAAATTAACTTTGTTTATTGAAAATTTCGCTAGTTTAATAGAAAATTAACCTTTGTGGGTAAAAAAACTCAACTATTTTGGTAGCAAATTTAACTATTTTGCTAAAAATTAACTTTATTGTTAAAAATTAACTTTATTGTTAAAAATGAATATTTGACGGGTTTAAAATTGAACTGTTTGAAAAAATATAGATTTCTTGTTTAAAAATAAATATTCTTATTGAAAGATAATCTATTTTAGTAGAAAATTAATATTTGTGATTTGAGAATCTCAACTATTTTGGCAGAAAATTTGAGTATTTTGTTAAAAATTAACATTTTTGGGTTTAAAATTGAACTGCGTGAGGAAAATGTATCCTTTTGTTGTTTGAAAATTAACTTTTTTATTGAAAATTCCTCAATTTTAGTAAAAAAAATAATCTTTGTGTATTTAAAAACTTAAAATGAATATTTTCGGGTTGGAAATTTTTCTATTTGGGAAAAATTGATCTTTCTTGTTTGAAAATAAACATTTTTATAGTAAATTCATCTATTTTAGTAGAAAATTAATATTTGTGAGTTGAAAATCTCAACTATTTTGGTAGAAAATTAAACTATTTTGTTAAAAAATAATATTTTCGGGTTTAAAGTGTAACTGTTTGGGGAAATTTTATATTTCTTGTTTGAAAATTAACTTTGTTTATTGAAAATTTCTCTAGTTTAGTAGAAAGTTGATCTTTATGGGTTAAGAAACTCAACTGTTTTGGTAACAAATTTAAATATTTTGTTGAATATTAAATTTTTTGTTAAAAATTAATATTTTCTAGTTTGAAATGGAACTGTTTAGGGAAAATGTATCTTTCTTGTTTGAAAATTATCTTTTTTATTAAAAATTTCTCTATTGTAGTAGAAAATCAATATTTGTGGATTGAAAAACTCAATTATTTTGTTGAAATTTTATCTTTTCGTGTATAAAAGGCAAATGTTTTCTAAAATATTCGACCTTTTGGTTTAAAAATTCAAATCTTTGGTTGAAAAACAGCCTTTTTGGGTTAAAAATTATTCTCTTTTGGTTAAAAATACGATTATTTGGTTGAAGATGCAATATATTTTGGCTTTAAATCTATTTTCGTTAAAAATCACCAGATTTTCCCTGTTTTGAGAATATTTTTGGCTGTGAAGTCTTAAATAGCATACGTATGAGAATAAAATACTAAATTAAATGTAATTATAGAAGCAGAAAAGCTTCATTACCAAAAATCATTTGCAGGACAAAGTTAGGAAGTCTTTACACACTTTGCAGCCGGCAGCTACCGATAAAGAAAATCTAGTCGGAGCTGGAAGGACTTTAAGATCAAGCGGCTCTCTAAAAGAAGCAGTCAAAGAGGCAATTAAGGAGTAAGTAAACCTTAAAAAAATCTTCTGTTTTTCCGAAAAATCTTGTGAAAAAATAAGAATATAATAGTTGTACTTATTTTTTAAATAATTTTTATTTTCGCAGTGAGATGTCTACCAAGGTGAGAAGCGACAACACCAAAGTAAGAAGCGATACACCTAAAAATGAATCAACCAAACGCAAAAAGGCGACATCGAAGGACAAAGCGATTCAGACTGCTCGAGGCGAGAAAATCAAGATTGAAGTCGAAGATTTAACTTCTGAAGGTAAATTAATTATATTTTCAGAATTTTATTTATTTTATCATATTTCAAGGAGAACTAATTTGTCAAATTTTTTTTTTGCTTGAAATTAATTTCTTTTTTATTGAAAAATTTAACTATTTTATTTTTGGTTGAAAATTCAGGTATTTTCAGGGTGGTTCTTCTGGGCCGAAAAATGACAGTGAATTTATTTTTCGACTGAAAATCTTACAAATTTGTAGGGAACAAAATCTGTCCAACTATGATTTCAACCATTTTTAAAAAATAATTAGTTATATTTTTATATTTTCTATTGTGATATCATTCAATTTAGAATGCGTAATTTGAAAATTTTTCACAATAAAAATTTTCCCTGTTAGATTTTTAATTTTTAAGTGTACATTTTAATTTAAAGTATTATAAAATGCAGTTTTGAAGACTTAATTAAAAATTAGAAGCGTTTAAAATCAACGATTTTTGATAAAACTATTTTTTAGCTGATTAACTGTAAATATAAATTAGACACTTTTTTAAATAGAATTGTACTTTAAGATTTAAAAAGTGAATAATAATTTATTTTACAAGACGATTCGGAATAAGTTCACATTTTTAGAATTTCCAGGTTTTAATATTAAAAATTAGAGTGTTTAAATTGGCAAATCTTATTATTTAAACAAATGTGAATGTCCGATTGAAACTTTATAATTCATTTTCAATTTAAAAATAACTTCTAAATAATGTATTTGTAATTGAAGACTTTTATTAAATTGCAAATATTATTTTTTTAAACCATTTAATTTGAAATTTGTTTAAATAAGAAAATAACATTTAATTAATATTTAGAAATATCTGACTAAAATAAATATCATTAATTAAAATATCATTTAAAATCCGCAATTATAAATTAAGTATTTAAAACTAAGTCAAAAAATAAAATTTAAACGTTACAATTTTAATTGTTCTATAAAAAAAATTATTTGTAAGTCTAATTGATGATTTTTGGTGTATAAATGACAATTTAAATTTGAAATTTTTCAAATAATTAAAACCGACAAAATGCGGTTATTCGTAAAAAAATTTCGGTGCAAATAGTCCACGGCTTAATTTAAAACTAAATATAGATTTTGGCGGATTTTGAATAAAACATTTAGAAGCTTTTTAAGAATTTCGAGAGAATGAAAAAACATTTCCTAAGAAAATTGAAAATGTTTTTTTATTTTGAAAAATTAATTTTAAGAGAATATTTATAAAGATTGATAAAATAATCAAAAATAAATGTGGAAGATTGTAAGTAAATTTTTTTTTTATTTGGCACGAAAAAAAAATATTAAGAACAGTTTTAACAGAATTTTCGAAAAATTTTAAAAGATGTTTACAAGTTGTGAAAAAATTATAAAAATAATTTTAAATTTGTAAAAAAATGTAAAACAACATGTAAATGTTTAAAGATTTTAAAGCATTTTAAGGCTTCTTAAACTATTAAAAATAAAAATAATTTATATTTTCATGTATGAAGTTTTGAGTTTATAAAAAAATCTAATCCTACAATTTTTAATGCTTCTAGTTTAAAATGACTTAAAATGATATAATTAAAAAAAAAATAAATTCACTGATTGATTCTGCAATATAGAGCATTAAAAATGAAAAGTGGATTTATATTTTTATAATTTATAATAATTTAAAATTTTTTGTTGGCAGTTAATTTAAAAATTGTTCAGTGGGAAAGTGTTAGTAAGTTCACTTTGTACGTGTAAATTATTGAGCAATTCGACTGCAAATTTTTTTTATTTAAAAACTTTAAAACTTCAGTTCTAATATTTATTAATTCAAATGGAAAAATTTTAGGTTTTAGATTTCGATTTTTTTTTTACTTGAAATTTAACTATTCCAATTGAAAATTTGACTATTTTGTTCAAATTTTTTTGTTTGTTTGTTAGTAGAAATTAATCTTCTTAGTGGAGAATACATATTTTTGTCAACAATTTAATTATTCCAGTTAAAGATTCAACATTTGAATTGAAAATTAATCACTTTGAAAATTGTACTGTTTTGTAGTAAATTCATCTTTTGCCTTAAAAATTCAACAATTTGGTATAACGTTCATTTCTTGGTTCAACATTCATAACTTTAGTAGAAATTTTATCTCTTTGTTTGAAAATTGAACTATTTTGTGGAAGATTCTTTTTTTTCAGAACCAATTTTTTCAAATAAAAATTTATCCTCCATTCTTGGTTGAAAATTATTTTCTTTTAGTTTAGAAATTTAATTATTTTTAAAAATTGGTTAAAAATTTATTTTTTGGGTTAATAATTAATTTTGTACTTAAAAATGTAACTATTTGATTGAAAATTAACTTTTTTGTTGAAACTTCTTATTCTTCGTAGAAAATTTCCGAAAAAAGTTATTGTTCAGAACTCAAATAAGAAATTTTCGAAAACAATTACAATTTTTATTTGGAACGGGGAAATTTTGGAAAGAATGATAATTCTGAAATGGAACAGGGAATTAAAAAAAAAGTATAATAACCAGACCAGGAAACTGAAAAATTGACCGGAACGAAACCGGTTGCACCCATTTTAAAGTCTTAATAATTGGGAATTGATTTTCTTACTAATGAAAATAATATAATTATAATTTCACAATTAAAAAAAAATAATAATAATCAAAATTGGTTAGAATCTAATAATTATTAAAAAGTCCTTTCATTTGAAAAAACAAGAAGTTAAATGTTGAAAACTGGTATCATTCAGATTAATTTAAACCAAATAAAATTCATTCTCTCAAACGAAAATATAAATAATTAAATAAACAATTTTCAGCTGGTCCTAGCGAAAATTACTGGGAAGTTTTGGCAGAAAGGAGAAGAATAGCACTCGACGATGCTCTAGAAGAAAACAAAGATTTATCCGAGCGTTTAGCAAAAATGGAAGAGGAGTATCGTCTCTGTCGCGAAATGTTGGACGAGACAAGAGCCCTCGTCGAAGTTTTACAGGTAATTTTATATTTTTAATGCAATTTCTCAACCTTTCCCCTCCTTTCGCATTAAAAAAATCCTCTTTCCCCCCTCTTTGAATAAATTTCCCCTTTTTCTCGTTTGTTTTCGATTCAATGCGAAATCAATTATTAGAAACCAATAAGGAAATCAACTATTTTTGATTGGAAATACTACTATTGTATTTTTTGTTCAAAATTAATATTTTCTGCTCAAAAAATGTAATTTTTTTGGAGAAAATTTAACCTTTTTTTCATTCTTGTTGTAACTTGACTTATTTGTGGAAGATTTGTATTATTGAATTAAAAATTAAATTATTTTGACAGAAAATTCTTATTTTTAAATAAAAAATTGAACTGATTTCGTTAAAAATTAATGTGTTTTGTGCGAGGATTCAACAATTTTATTGAAAATTCGTCTCTTTACATTTTTTTAATATGTTTTTTATTTCAAATAAAAATCTTTTTGAATAAATATCGATGATTACATTTTTCGTTGATCATCTTTTTTGTTTCAAATTCGAGCTAATTTTGTGTAAAAAAAATTAATTTTTTGAAATATCCCAGTTGAAGATTTATCAGTTTGAACATTCACCCCTTTTTTTGAAAATGTAACTATTTTGTTTAAAATTTATTTCTTTTATTGAAAATTAATTTTTTAACTGAAAATTTAACTATTATTCTTTTTGAGCTACATTTTTTTAACTATTTGGTTGATATTCCTTGTATTTTTTTTTTGAAATTCATCCTTTTTGGTTGAAAATTAATCATTGTTGGTTGAGGATTCAAATTTTTTTGTTCAAAATTAATAATTTTAGTTGAAAGTTCATCTCTTTGGTTGAATGAATTATTTTATTAAAAAATCTTTTTTTTGTTGTTGAAAATTGATTTTCTTTAAACTACAAATTAAACTGTTCCAGTTTCAATTTCATCACAGTTTAAATATTTATATTTTTTTTAATGTAGCTATTTATTGAAAATTGTTTTTTTATTCTTTTGGCTGATAATTAGTTTTTGTAATTTAAAATTCAACTCTTCCACTTTTGATTACAATTTATTTTATTTTTTTAGTTACAAATTTAACTATTTGGTTTAAAATTTTTGTATTTTGTTGAAAATTCATCCTTTTTGGTTAAAAATTAGTCTTTTTTGTTTAAGGATTTAGCTATTCTATCGAATAACTGTCTTTTTGGTTGAATTCGACTGTTTTTTATTTAAAATTAAAATCCGTTTTTGTTAAAGATTCTTAATTTTAGTTGAAAATTTGTATTTTTCCGACAATTTATTAATCTTGTTGGTTGGAAATTGATCTTTTTTAGTTGAAAATGCAATTACTCGGTTTACAATTAAATTATTTTGTTAAGAGTTCAACTATTTTTTTAGAACATCTTTTATGGTTAAAAATTTCACTTTGTATAGAAAATTCATCGTTTTTTGTTGGAGATTTTTCTTGATAAAAATTCCTTTCCTAATTGAAAACTAATTTTTTTAAATTCATTTAGTGGTGTTGGAAGTTGATCTATTTGGTTGAAAATGCAACTGTTTTCGGCTAAAGTTTAATATTTTTTGTTTAAAAATTTTACCATTTGGTTGAAAATTCATCTTTGTACAATGAAAATTCAATTTTTTGGCTACAAATTAAACTATTTGGTTGAAAAATTAATTATTTTGTTGACAATTTAACTATATTGTGAATAAGTCATTTTTTAAATCGAAACTTAAACTATGTTTTTTGTATCAAAAATTAGTTTTTTGAACTGAAAATGTAACTATTCCCTCTTTGATTGAAAATTATCATTTTTTTAATTGAGAATTTAATTATTTGGTTTACAGTTCTTGTACTTGTTGAAAATTCGTCCTTTTTGGTTGAAAATTAATCTCTTTTTGTTAAGGATTTAACTATTTTGTCAAATAATTGCGTCTATTTGGTTGATTTCATCTGTTTTTAAATAAAAATTAAACTCTGTTTCAGTTAAAGATTCAAAATTTTTGTTGAAAATTATAACAGAAAGAATGCAACTATTTTGTAAAACGAAATCTTTTTTGGTTATAAATTCAACTTTTCATAGAAAATTTGACGTTTTTTATAGGAAAGTAATCTTTCTTGTTTTTGTTTGAAAATTAATCTTTTTTGGTTGAAAACTTGTTTTTTTTTTGTTGAAAATTAAGTTTTTCAACTAAAAAATGAACTACCCCAGTTAAAGATTCGTCACTATTTGAAAATTCAACTCTTTGGTTGAAACATATAACTATTTTGTTGAAAACTCGTTTGTTTTTTGGCTGATAAATAATTTTTTAAACTGAAATTTTAACTGTTCCACTTTTAATTGAAAATTATCATTTATAGTTAAAAATTTAATTATTTGGTTTACAGTTCTTGAATTTTGTTCAAAATTAATTTGTTTTTGTTGAAGATTTAACTATTTTATCGAATAATCGTCTTTTTGGCTGAATTCAACTTTTTAAAATTAAAATTTAAAATCTGGTTTAGTTGATGATTCCAAATTTTAGTTGGAAAATTTAATTATTTTCAAAATTGAATTATTTTGTTAAGAATACAACTATTTCGTTCAAACGAATAATTGATCAAGAATTAAATTTTGTTAGAAAATTCGTCGTTTTTTGTAAGAAAGTAATCTGTCTGGATTGAAATTCCTTATCTAATTAAAAATGAATTTTTTTGGTTGAAAATTCAATTTTTTTTGAAATTTCAACTATTTGGTTGAAAACGCAACTGTTTTTTGGTTGAAGTTCAATCTTTGTTCAAAAATTCATTATATTGTTAACAATTTAACTATTTTATTCAAACTTTTTTATGTCGAAAATTTAACTGTTTTGTTGAAATTGCGTCCCTTTGCATTGCAAATGGATTTTTTATAGTAGAAAAGTCACCTTTTTTGGTTAAAAATTCATTTTTATTGGTTTAAATTATTTTTTTCATAAAAATTTAACCTTTTTTCTCAAATGCTTAATTTTTTATCTTGAAAACTTAACTATTTTATTCGAAAATTATATTTTTTAGTTGTAAATTCATCTGTTTTTGTAGAAAATCTTTTTTTTTATACTGAAAATTCACTATTTTGTTGAATTTTTAGCTTGGAAGTCTGATATAGTGAAGATTTGAGAATAATACTTTAATGAGAATTTCGCTTCTTTTTCAGGAGGTGATTGGCGATGATCGAGGCGACATTAACAATTCACTGGAAGACAGCGTGCTTTAATTTAGGACATCACCGAATTTTAATTAACTTGAGTACCCTAGTTTAATAATAAGCTTAATAATATTAATAATACGCGAAAAGGCTGAAGACTGTTTCGTCTATCTAGAAAACACTGTTACGAGTCAATGCAGTGCTTTAAGTTTTTCATTTTCATATTTCTTGCTCACAGCAAATGACACGCATTTTTTTTGCAAGTTTTATTTTCACCAACTCAGCACCAAGATAAAATCAAAACCCGGTTCCTTTTTTTTACAATTTATCAGAAAGAAATCATTTATAAATGGAGGATCGACAGATTATTTGTTTTTTCTATAAACCTAAAGATTTAAGTACTCCGACCAGTCAGCGGATCCACGCTGATTATGTGATTTGTGAAATGATCGACATAATCGATAACTTATCTAGTTTTAACTATTTCATAAATCTAGATTAATTACAGAATAAATAAAAACTAAGTCAGATTTTTGAGAGTAACTCAATGCGCCTGATGCTCTCGTGTATTTAGTAATAATAAAAAAGAGAAGATTTTTATGTTGATAATTGGGTGAATAATTGACAGATTAGAGTAGGTTTATAAATTAAGTAATTTCGTATTTCAGTATTCTAAATCGAGTTGTTAGAACTTTGAAGTATATACAAAAGGCTTTGGGGTTCTTGTAAATATATAAACATATATATTATATCTTTGCAGTACAGTTTCACGCCAGAAATACAAAATATAAGCTCGTGTCGCAATTTTCTCTCTTACGACGTACTGCGCTGAAGTCCAATAATAACAGAAACGAGTGCAATAATAATAATAATAATATAATAATAATAATAAAAACAACGTGCGCTGATCGCCTAATCTTCGTCCTTAAAACGGCGGTAAATCGACTGGACGTATGTAAAAACGCACTTCCAATCCGGGCGGCGCATCATCACCATGTCCTCGACATCCAACAGCGGCGCGATCCCCGCGATTTCGCTGAAAAACAAACATTTAATTACAATTTTTGTCCATTTTATTGATAAATACATTTTTTTGTGTATTATTTTTACAGAAACGTCTTCTTTAAAAAGAAAATCAGAAGAAGACAAAAAACAAACAGAAAATCTTGTAGTACTTGAAAACATATGTTATTATTCAGAAAAGTTCACGGAATTTGTGAAACCGGGAAATGAGAATGAATTTATTTCTGAAACAAGAATTTTACGAGTTTTTCGAAGAAAAATCTGCTCAAGTTCGATTTTAACAGTTTTTCAAATAATTAAAATGCAAATGAAAATATATATTTTTTAAATTAATTTGAATTTAATTTAATAAAATTTAATTAAACTTAAAATTAAATTAAATTTAAAATTTAATTAATAAAATTTAAATTTAAATTTGAAAATATATACAGAGGGTGCCTACCCTAACTGCAAACCTGGAATTGTCAGGAAATTTTTATATACATGGAAAAATCTGGAAATGTCAGGGAATTTTTTTTCAAGTCAGGGAATTTTTTCAAGATCGTCGTTAATTTTTTTTTAAGTGCAATATTAAATGGAATAACACTCTCTTTTGTTTTATTTTGTTAAAAATTTGTTTCTTATTTTTTTTCTATTGAAAATTAATTTTACTACTTAAAATATAACTATTTAATATTTGGTTGAAAATGTTGTCCTTTTGGTATAAATCAATATTTGGGGCTGAAAATAATTCATTTTATGGGAAATTTAATGATTCTAAAGACTCATCAATTTATTTCAAAATTCATGTTTTTGGTTGCAAATTCAAATATTAAAGTTGACGAATCATTATTTTAGTTGAAAATTCGTAGCTTTGATTGAAAATGCATTTTTTAACTGAAAATTTAACTATTTAATTGTTATTTTTTTGTTTGAAATTTAACTATTTGGTTGAAAGTTTGTTTTATTTTTAGTTGATAATGCAAATATTTCGTTGAAAATTCATGTATTTTTAATTTTGACTTTAATTTTTTTGCCTACATTGTCTAAAATGGTAGAAAATTGATCTTGTTGTTTACAAATAAAACCACTTTGTTCAAAATCGAAATCTTTTCTCGAAAATTCATCTTTTTGTTTAACATTCATTTATTTGTTTAGTTAAAAGTGAGTCTTCTTTAATTGAAAATTCAACTTTTTTGTTAAAAAATCACATAATTAATTTAAAAATCGTCTTTCTTGCTAAAAAAATTAATTTTCCTATTTAAAAATTAATCATCTTGTTTAAAAATCCAATTTTTTCCAAGTATTGAAATTAACTATTATTTTATTAATTATTTCATCTTTTTGGTTGAAAATAAAAACTATTTGGTTAAAGGTTAAGTTAAATTTGTTTACAAAAAAATCTGTTTTTTATTATATAAGAGTAATTTTTTAACTGAAAGTTTAACTATTCCATTTTTGGTTGAAAAGTGATATTTTTTTGTTCAAAATTCAGCTTTTTTTCAATGCAAATTTTAATGATTCATCAATAAAATATTTTTGATTCAGTGTCTTAGGTCTTCCT
>JAAAKG020133025.1:0-14310 GCA_010014905.2 Druon quercuslanigerum
GAAATATTCGATCCGAAAATGAACGCAGATCGGATCGAAAATATCACATTCGATCCGACTAAATGCACACGTCTAATCTATACAGTATCATAGAAAAAATAAGACTCTAGACCGCCCGTTGTTTCATTTAAAAAACTAGCCACCCTGATATTCCGTTCCCAGGCGCATAAGAGGCATCATATTTTTAATTAATTAGAATGAAACAGGAACCAGACCATTTTTCAAAAAATTCTTTTTTGAGGGATTGAATTTGCCCATTAAGGTTATGCGGTTAAAATATGACATCAAACACTTCATAATTACCTGAGGAAGCACCTTAAGAGTTTGATGATGTCGAAATTTGACCATTTAATTTTTTTCTTTAATTTGCAAGAATTTCGTAGTTAAATTTCAATTATGGACTTAAAGAAGAATTATATTCTTTGTTTATCCAGAATACAATTTCTTCCATTCTAATTTTAGTTTCATATTTTATAAATTGGACAATTTCAAACTAACGTTAGAAATGTACTGGTTTTGCATTGACTGAGTTCAAATTTGACAATTAAACATGGTCTGGTTTAAATTTAAATAGTTCGAATTGGTGTAATTTTAAAATAAAAAGCTTTTAATGATTAAATATTCAAAATTTCGTAGATTCAGAAGTTAATTTTTAGAATATATAATTGAAAATTAACAGCTTCTTAATTTTTTCAATGTTTAATTGAAGCATAAAAAGCTCTCCGATTTAAAATTGAAATTATGCAGTTTCCTCGGGAAAGGCCCAATTGATCAATAGTTAATGTGAAATCGGACCGAATTTTTCGATTCAATCGGCGCGTTTATCGAATGTCGAAAATCCGATATTCGATGCGTGCCACGTTCGGCTCAAATTTTACGATTTGATCGGCCCTTCGATCGAATGTAGAAAAACCGACATTCAATCCGCGCTGCGATCGGATCGAAATTTTCGATCCGATCGGCGCGTCGATCGAATGTCGAAAATCCGACATTTGACCCGTGCCACGATCGGATAGAATGTTTCGATTCGATCGGCCCTTCGATTGAATGTCGAAAATCTGATACTCGATCCGCGTTATGATCGGATCGAATTTTTCAATTCGATTGGTGGATCGAAAAACCGACATTCGATCCGCGTAATGATTGGATCGGATTTTCAATTCGATGGGTCGGCCTTAAATAGATGAAAATTGAAAATATTGAAAATCCAATATGCGACTAACGAAAGGCATTTTAAGTTTTTAATTTATAATTTCAATTCTAAAAATCTAATCCGATTCATATAGAATGCAGATTGCAGATCCAGAGAGACGTGAAGAAAATAGTGAATCAATCTGTTGGTTAATATTACGAATCCTATATATAGTTCAAAAATAAGAAAGAACATGCCGGTAATTTTTATTTTAGTAAATAAATCTTGCTATACGATTACATAGTAACTAGTAATAATAATTCTTTAGATGTTATTCATCTCAAGATTTGTAAAACGTTTTTTTAAGGCTACTGAAGGGAGGCCCAATATTCTATGATTACTTATTATCCTAGCTTTATTTTATTTTTTTTCGACAAATAACAGGTTTAAAAAATTTTGGCAGCTTCGCGTGCACATTCTCATCGCGCGCTTCGCGCACGGCTCGCTTCACTCATGAATTTGTGCGCGCCTAAGGTGCGCGACTGTTGGTTCGCGCGCTTCGCGCTCGATAATGTGTGTCTCACGCTTTGCGCACGATAGTAAATTTGCCACGCTCTTCGCGCTTGATAATATATTTAACTCACCCTACGCGCTCGGCCTTTGCATTTTGTTCAGATTTGAGCGCCTGTAATTTGGTGATTGCGATTTTTTTTGGTTAAAACTCCTTCGGTTTTCTTGAACACGTTCTCATCACATATCTCGTGCTTCGCACTCGATTTTGACCTGAATGTAAACTTTTCTACATTTTCTTGAACTCTATTATATCAAATGTATATTATATTTATTTCTGTACCTTGGCCTAGGGGGGCTTATTCATATATTGCAAAATGAATTACAAATTTTGTTTTTGCTTAATACTTAATTTTATTGTCAGCTACCTTGAAAATTTTATATTATTTCAATAAACTTTTTATTATTGCAGTTCATAATATCTATTGGTATTAAAACAGAAGTATTTTCGTTGTCTTATTTTTATAGTTTAAAAAGGTGCGCATCTTATTAAACTAGAATTGTTATAAGCTATTTTATTGCAACTTATGTCAGTTTTTCATAAATATAATTTTTTTAATGAAATTTTTTAAGGTTAAAACTAAAAATACGCGTCCTAGCGTTAGGTAGTTTGACACAAATTTGTAGATATAATGCAGCCGAAAAATGTTGTTGAATAATGTTATTGTAGCTTCTGTTCCTTTTATGAAAAGTGAATTTCTTTATATTTGATATATTTGTATAACGAGAATTTATGACGAAATTGTGGATATTTTTTTGGTAAAGAACTTTTGTCTCATCGTCTTTTTCGTCCTTTGTGTTTTTTTTACAAAAATTTAACTTTCTTGTTTTTCATCTTAGTTTTACAAATAAAGAAACTGCACGCCCTATATAAAAATTATTGATGGTAAATGTGTAGATCCTTTTTGTTAGAACAATTTTTGTCTATTGTTATTTTTTACGATTAAATCAAAAACTACGCGTTCTATGAAAATATTATTTATAACAAATTTGCATGATATTTGCCCTCTATTGGAGGTTTTTCTAAAAGTGATTTTTTTTTATTTTTAATTCTTTTTTCGAATAAAACAAAAACAATCTGGGCCTGCTCATTTTTTTTGTCTCTTGCCTAATTCGACCGCAAAATGGATTTTTTGATTTTTCATTATTCTTGTGCTATCCAAATTTGAACATTCGACTTTTCGAAAGAATTTAAAAAGTTGTTATAAAAGCATTGTAAGGCTTTCCAAAAAAAACATTTTCTTGCTCCAGTATTTTTTTTGTATTGTGCTTTGTTTGGCTTAAAATGTCAATTTTCGTTTGTTTTTTGGGGATATTAAAAATGCTACAAGTCTGATCATTTTGATTTTTTTGAAAAATGTCAGTTAGATAAATTGTTCGTGCTTCTGAGTACTATGGACAGCCGTACACAGAATTTTCTAAATTCGAAATAAAATGATCTCAAAATTTGTTGTGCTTCCAAATCCAAACAATTTAAATTTTCGACTTTTCGAAAAAAATCAGAAATTTTTTATGTTGTTAAGTTGTCCAATCATGTATTTCTTTAATCCAAAGAAATAATTTGATCATATAAAAATTAATAAAGTATTGAAGCAAATAAATAATTACTTGAGCCTGTGATATATCATTTGAGTGAATGGACCATGTCTTTAACAGAATAAAATTAGAGATCGAGATTTAAAAATCATTCAAAGCTGATTGAATATAACTTCAATTCTAAAAAATGTTTTCTTAATTGAAATCACTGTCGATCGGATAAAATAAAAGTTTTTTTATTTAAAAAATTTGATTTCTTGTTTAAAAGAAGTGCACCCTAAACTTTAATAAATATTTCCTGAGCGAGGAAAGTGTTTCTTGGAATCAAAGAAATATTATTTGAAGAAAAAATACACATTTTAAACCAAGTAATGACTCATTGTTCCAAATCAATGTGCCATGCGTGGGACTAAATACTTGTTCAGAATGAGTAACTGTGAATTCATTGAAAGAAATATATTTTAAAGTCAAGCGAATATTTTATAGGCTCAAAAAACTTTTTCCCCGCATCAAAATTTGCAATATTTGAATCAAAGGAATATCCCATTTATACAAACAAATATTTCTTTGGCCTGAATTATGCGCGAGTGCAATAAAGTGATTCGTACTTCAATTGTAGTACTAATTCTCCCCATGAACAACTAGATTCTTTCAGCTTACTTTATACATGCTAATTAGTATCATTATTATTATACCTATTTTTAATTTAAGCAAATCACGTAAGTTAAGATCTTAATAAATCTGAAACAGAAAAATTCTCTGAAAAATCCACCTACATTGGAATAAATGTTAATTTGTTATGAATAATTTAATTCTAGTATTCAAGTAAAATATTACCTCCAACTAACGAAATAAATATAAATGCAAGCACAATATCTTCTTCGTCTAAATGAATGCTTCATTGGTATAAATACATAAACTCGTTGTAACAAGTAAATGTGTTTTTAATTTAATTAGTATTATTTTGAACTGAATCATTATTTCTTTGATTTGAATAAACATATATTGACGAATGATTTTTTTAAATGTGTCCGAATCAATTCAAAGAATCGAAGAACACAATGTAGCCAAAGCATTCTTTTCTTCATTCTTTTTGTCAGGTTAGGTTTGAAAGCAGCTTTAAGCTGTACCTCGCCCTTTGGGTTCTTATGTTATATATGATCACCATGTATACACCCTTCTTCAATGAACTCAATAAGGATTTATTATTATTATTATTATTATTATTATTATTATTATTATTATCAACAAAAGATATGGGTCTGGTTCAGATACAAATTCAAGTAAATCCATTCACACAGTTTGAATGTTAAAAATTTTACGATAATTATTTTACAATTAAATTTTTAATTTGTTCAAAGTTAAACAATTTACAAATTTGTATATTGAAAATTCAAACATCAAGACGAAAGCCTTAATAATTAAGCACATTGAAACGTCTGATTGAAACTTTATAAATTAGTTTCAATGTGAGAATATCTTAAAATCAATATATTCATATGTGACGGTCTAAATAAAACGACACTTTAATTTAATTGATCCTGACGCAGATTCGTACATTTGGCAGTACTTTATTTGAGACACAAGCTACTGCCATAGCAGACAAGGAATAAATCTGTCTCCCAGGCCCTGCAGGGTCGGTCCCTTAAATCCAGAGAGTAGAGGCGATATCCCTTATCTTAAAAAGGGAGGGAGTGCTATCTCTTCTGAGCCTACGAGACTATTCTATTTTAGGAAAAAGCGTAGCTAAAGCTAGAATATTCTTTCTCATACGTTCATGCTTTACACCTCCCCTGTCAGAGTGAATTTCTACTGAAATTTTTCGTAGCTATAAAAATTGTTTTCTTATAAATTTAATAGGTTTATTATCTAGTTTAATTTCTAATAGGTTACCACATGTGGTGTCATTTCATTTTTTATCATATTGGTGGTGCAACAAAAATTTATGCAAAGATTCGGAAGACATTTTCTTAATAATTCGCAGAATCCGCACTTATAAAGTGCAAAAAGTGTGATGAAAATCCACGAAGTTTAGCCTAATTAAGAAAGAATGTTCGTCGCCTTTTCTTTCCAAGAATAAGATCGTCTAATAGTCTGTACTTTATTCAAAACAGTTTCTATCTAATTTAAAGATTTTCCAGCAAACTTTAATTCCTGGTCATTTATTGGACCCTTTAAGGGCAGGAATTCATTTCTTACTAGATTCAACTCGGATTCACCGAAAGGAATTGTTACATTTTTGCAATATGAAAAATGTTTCGTTTTTACTTTCGTTTTGCTCAAGTTTACAAAAGTGTGCTCTGTATGTAGAATACAGTTATCCAGGGCTCTAATCAAGGTTACTCCTTTTATTGACTTTTCAAAGTTGAAATTGTCACAGTTAATTTGTACGATCTCTTTCTTGTTAGGAATCATAATTACCCCTTGTTCATTTTGTAAAATGTAAAATACCTTTTGATCAATAATGATTACATTAACCTGACACATCTTGTTGTTTATGATTCTAACACTGTTTTTAATCAATTGTGTTTCACATGATTTCGTTTTTGCTAAGAGATAGCTAGGGTTTTTTCTTTTACAGATCCTAATAGTTCCTAGTAATTTACAGTAGGTAAGCTCGCTTTCTGACGTGGGTATGTAAAGTGTTCTTTGATCGTTGATCATTGCATAATTTTCATTGGGTATTACTGCGACAAAATTGTCCCCCTTTCCTACTGGTATCGGAATTAAGTGATGTATTTTGTAGCTTTCCTTTTCTATTATTGGAATTTGAATTGAATAAACGAATTTACTATTTATCAACAAAACAGTTATCTCCGCAATGTCAATTAAGTATTGATAATTTTCCTCTGCTAACTGAATACTATGTTTTTCATTGTTTTCATCCGTGTTTTCCGTCATTTATTGCATTAATTAATAATGATATGTCTTCGCTTAGTTCCGATTCGTCTTATCGGATAATTTGTTATAAGCGTACAGAATGCTTTTACTTTTCGCAAACATGGAATCTACATCGTATGCGGCTGAGTTTAAAATAGTCCTAATTACGTTAGTCTTATTTGGGAGTAAACTTTTTAGAATTTTGTTTTCGTAATATAGTTCGTCAAGCTCGTGGTTGATATAATCTAAATCGCTTTCGGATAATGTTCCAAAGAGGATTTTGGAGATGTTTCCCACGAAATAAAAAAATCCCCTTTTGAACCGGTTCTTTCTTAATAACTGATTTAGTAACAATCTTCGAGTATTTAGCTGCTCAATTCTAGATTTTAAGGTTTGTAATTCAAATTGTTCCAAGCATACATTACATCGCTCCGAGACGGATTTATACAAATTATTTATTTGTTCGTATCTTTTGTCAATGTTAAACGTATCGGCGGATGAAATAAGTCGCCAAGTAGTGTGAAAGATTTTCGCTGAACCGAGGTCTTCAATGAAGATCGTGGAGCCATCGAGTGACGTCAAAGTAACGTTAGCGGATGCGATGGAGACGAGTGAAAGGAGTATCCGGACGCGTTTGCATATGGTGTATGGTCCAAGCCATTCGCTTGCCAATTTTGTCTGCTTGCTATCGTTATGCAGTAGGACTAAATCTCCTGGTTCAAAAAGAGGTTTACTGGTGGATATTTTTGCATCATGCTGCCTTTTTAATCGTTCTTGTGTTTTTTGAATTGCAGTTCTTCCCATTTCCAGATATTCTCCGTGTCTTTTTTGTCAAATGTTTAATAGTTCTTGGTGGGTCAATGATGTGGTTGTTGCCAAGCTGACGGTAAGTTAGCTTTTCTTCCGAATGTCATTTCGAAAGGCGTGAGTCCTGTGCTCACGTGAACTGCTGTATTGAACGCTAAGCGTATCAGTTTCAAGTATTCATGTAAGTCTTTAACAAATCTTTCATTGTTCCGTGGGTTCTCTCCAGTGCTCCATTACTTTGTGGATGGAAAGCGGTTGTTTTAACGTGCTTAATTCTGAAGAGGTTTTCAAATTTATTGACCAATTCCGATACAAAGTTATCGCCTTGGTCAGTTAAGATGTGTTTTGGAGAGAAATATATGTATATGTAGTTATATAGCAGGTTGGTTAGTATGGTGTCTCTCGTTGTTTCGCTTAGTGCAACAAGGATTATATATTTTGTCAGCATGTCCTGAATAGATAAGATGTATTTGTTCCCACACATTGTTTCCGGTAATGGACCAACTATGTCCATTGCGATCTTGTCATTTGGTTGCGTTGGCAATTCTGGTATGACTGCTTCAACTTTTGCGACGAATCCGAGTCAGTTTTTCGCGTTGGCATACTTGACATCTTTTAACAAAGTCAATTACGTCTTTCTCCATATTTTCCCATGATGTTGTTCGCGTAACTCCTTGTTAGTTTTGTTTTCGCCGAAGTGACCTGTGGCCACATTTCCGTGTACTTCCCTCAATAGATTTTGCTTATCCTCTACATTTAATTGTTTATCAAGTCGTGCGCACAGAAAAAATGTATATTCTCTGAATTTTTTCTGAATTAAAAAATTTAGCATATCTCCGATGCGGACTCGTTTTGTGATGTTAATTAAGGGATCCTTCATGTGAAGTTTAAATATACTCCAGGATTTGCTTCTGGTGAAGTCTATAATTTTGGTGTAGAGAAGTTTCACCCATTCGTCTTCGTTATATTCTGGTAGTTGAATCCTCAGCAAAGACAAAATATTTTGCTAACTTATTTTAATACAATTCTTTCCGTTAATTACCGGTTTCATTTTCAACTTATTAGGCAGAGGTTTCTTTTTTTAGTTGGTGTACTCGTTGGGGATTTCTTTTTCATCTTTCGGTTCGTGATTGGGCAATCTTTCAGAAATCAATTCGTTATCTACACCTGTCGTTGGTGTTGTGGTTCAATCGACTTCTTGAGGGTTATCTACCTAATCGAATTCTGCATTCTCCTGCGATTTTTCTGAAAGATTTTTATCTAATTGAAATCTCCATCTCGTTAACATGAAAGAAGGGTCTTTCAAGTTGAAAAGCCATGTCAAAGCCTGTTGGTCTGTTTGTATCACGAATTTGCGTCTGAGAAGATACCTGAGGAGCGGTGCTGAGCAAAGAGCATCTTTCAAAGACTTAAAACTTGTTTCGCAAAGCGATGTCCAGTTGAAGGGTTGGTTTTTCTTTGTCAATTCAGTTAGCGGTTTAGCTATTGTAGAAATGTTTCTTATAAATTTTCAGTAGAAACCAGCTAAGCCTAAGAAGGACATGACTTCTTTTTGTTTCTCGGGTCTTTTGAAATTTTGGACAGCTGATAATTCATAGGGGATTGGCTTCACTCCATTTTCTGTGATCACATGCCCTAGGTATTCTAGTTCTGGCCGAAGAAATTCACATTTTTCCAGTTAAAGTTTAAGTCCGGTTACCCGTCAGTGTTCAAATAGGATAACCAGATTTTCATTGTGTTCTTGAAGTTTACTTCCAAAAACAACAATGTCTTCTAGGTAAGCAAAGCCTATTTTTTCGATTTGTCCTCTGAGTGATGTATCCACCATTCTTTCGAATGTTGCCGGCGAATTCTTGAGTCCCATTGGCAGGCGATTGTAGTGAAAATGTCCCTCATTTTTAGAGAACTCAGTGTATTTTTTTTAGTCCTTATGCATAGGAATTTGGTGAAATCCTGAGCTCAAATCGAAAGCTGAAAAGAATTTTGCTTTTTCTCGCTTAACTTCCTGAAGTGAATGACAATCCTCCACTTCTGTTTTACGGATGCATCGCGTTTTTTCGGGACTACCCAGATTGGTGAGTTGAATGGTGAGTCCGAAGCTTCTATTATCTTTTTAGTTACCATTTCTTTTACTTGAGTAGAAATCTCTTCCTTGTGACATTCTGGATGTCGTCGTTGACTTATATTAATGTTAGCTTCATCCTTCAAAACTATTTTGTGTGACGCTAGGCTTGTGCATGGTAATGAATCTCCTTGTAGTGTGAAAATGTCGTGATATGAGATAGCTATCTTTTATTTTATTCTGCGTAATGTAGGTTATGCGCTCCTTTCGTGCCGGGATAATATTGATATATTTATAGTTTATGTCTTCGTCACTCAGTCTTAAGTCCATTTCTGTTTCTTTACTGACAGGAATTTGAATTTGCGAGTCAACAATGCGGTAAATGGAATTTGGAATGTAGGGATTGTCTTCTACGATAATGTGCCCTTGCTTCTTGTTTTTTTCGACGGATATCATTTATGGTGTTCTTCGGGATAAGGATTCCGTCATACTCCAAAGGGTAGATCTTATCGTCAATTTGGAGGGATAGGTTGAACAAGTTAAACTGACAGGAGTGCAGGAATGGTGTTCCGATGATGTCTTCCTCGGGTATTGGAAATTTTTCTGGTACGATTACAAAGAGATGTTCTTTCCCTTGAAACTTAAATTTCGTGACTTCTTTCGTCCTGTGCTTGTCATTTCCCATTGAAAACTCTTTTTTCCATGGTAATCCTCTGGTGTTTTTTATTAAGACAATTTTCTTTTATTAAATTGGTCGATGCACTGTTATCAACTAATAATTTTAATGGTTTTATTGCTCCATGTAATTGTCCTCTAATAGAGTATAGTCTTCCGGATATTGCTGATACTTTGTCTCTGGGTTCGATTCCGTTTCCTGGAACTCTTTCTCTTCCTCTATTTCTTCTTGGGTATAGTTCACGCGATTCGGAGGTCGAGTTCCCTAGGCTTTTGTGTGAAAATTTCTTTGTTCAGAGAAACATTGATTTTCGGTATGCCCAGGTATTTTGCAGTGACTGCAAAAATAACTGGCGTCTCTGCTGCAAAGGTATGCTGTGATTTGGAGGATTATTCATTGATCGTATGTATGTTTGTACGGATAGGTAGTTGGGGTTTAATTATGTTTTTTGATTGACGAATTTTACTCCGTTCAGCTAACCAAACTTCTGATTGGATTGCCATTTGTTAAGCTTCTCTAATGTCGTTTGGGTTTCTACTCAAAACTCGGCCTGAAAGCTCTTCTCTTAAGTTCATAACGTATTTTTCTAAAATGGTTTGTTCTTCTATTTTTATACAAATTCTTCTCTCGTCTATTTGGGTATTTTTTGATTGTACAGCATACAACAGTTTAGGCATTCTTTGGTTAAACCCTGTGTTGAAATTCTGTATGGTTTTTCCCGTTCCTTGAATTTTTTTATGAAAGTTTTGTGCGATGTGTTTCCAACAATCCTGTTGTCCCAAAATTAGTTCTAAGGGCTTTAAATAGATCATCATATTTTTCTACTGATAAAAAGCGAATAGCTTTCTCAGCTTCTCCCTCGATTTTCTCTGCAATGATCCAGTCCAATAAAACTCCTGGATTTGCGCTCTGTGCTTCAATTCTCTTCACAGGATCGATGAAGGGTTCAACTCCCATATCGTCTTGTCCGTTACATTTTTTTATTAATTTAATCGCGTTACTTGCAGGGATAGTTTCGTTTAATGCTGTTCTACTTTTAACTCTATCATTTAACCTCTGTGAAAGCCTGTCTCTTGTAGGGATATTTTCATTTTGAGTTGCTGCTCTTTCCTGCCCCAACCTTTGTGGTCCTATTAACGCGTCATCATTCATTGTTTCAGAATCTGCGTTGTTCTCCCTCTCACTTTCGTCCCACCCGTCGATCGAATGTCTAATTTTCGCCATTCGATCGGCGCACTGATCGGATCGAAAAATTCGATCCAATCCTAGCGCGGATCGAATGTCGTTTTTTCGACATTCGATCAGTGGGTCGACCGAATCGAATTAACCGATCCGAAAATGAACGCAGATCGGATCGAAAATATCGCATTCGATCCGACCCAATGCACACGTGTAGTGAAATCGTTCCAAATTGAATAAATAAGATTAAAAATTTATATTCCAGATAATTTTCGATTTCGCTTCCTCAATTTTGTACATTTTAAAATATTTGAGTTTTAAATGAACGTGGTAACAATTTTTATGTTCTCTTTGAAATTCGATTGCCATAAATGCCTAAACGTATATAAATTCAATTTTGAAGATTTTAATTTTAAATAAATTGGGTTTTTAATGTTAAATTAAAAGTATTAAAATTTAATGGCATCAGGTTTTATATTGTTTTACATTACATTTGTTGATTTGGAAATTCTTGTTTGAATGCTTAAAATTATTTTAGTATTCAAGATTCAAGTGATCGGAAAAAAAATCGGAAAATGACAGCGAATTTTTATACGAGCCTTGAGTGGCCACTCTGAATTTTCACTCATTTCGTACTTTTAACGTTTAAAATTCATTTTTCAGGTAAATATATAATTTAATGATAGAATGAGCTTTAATATTGTTTAAACTACCATTATTTCACTCTGTGAAAAATTATTTTCAGGAGCATCATGCATCTTGCGAAACAGATGCATTCCTCAAGACCCCGTAGTAATTCGGATCTCGGCAGACGGTGAGAATCGGACAGTCATGTAAGTCGCGTGTGAAACCTTTTAAATGACTGTAACACGAGAAAAAGATGTTTTAAAATTTATCCAGAAAAGATTTCTTCTGCAATATGAACTTCTGAGAATTGTACACTTAGTGAAAATTTTATAAAACAAGTAAACAATGAAATATTTCGTCAATAAGATCAAAATAGGTAAACCATAACATTATTTGATAATGTTAGATAATGTTATTTGTTTATAATCTTATATTTGTTTATGTATGATTAAAATAAATTAATAAGTCACAAAATATACTCGTAAGAAACTTGTAATGTCCAAAAGAAATAATACGACCATTTTCATTCTGATTAGGCTGAATACGTAGAGCATTATCGATTCGCAGTATCTGATTTTTCTAAAGTTCACTCATCTTTCTGCACCTGTGGAAATTATTAAATCCAGAATAGCCATGCAGTTCTCGCGTGTATTTGAGCAGAGCGACGCCAGCTGCCCTGCTCACGGCACTGAGCAGCTGAAAAGTTTATTTTCCATGCTTAACCTTGATTATGCTAGCTCGTTAAGAGATAAGAGAAGATTCTTGTACTATCGTGCTAATCGGGCCTTTGCGGAACCATAGTTTCATCTATAGCTTGTTTGTGCATGTAGTACAGCGCATGATCATCAGTGTTTTTTTCAAAACCACGCTTCTTAAATTAAAAAACACGGAGATATGTGGATATCCGTGCTTTTGCGACCAATGTTTGTGCCTTTGCGAAACTAAAAAAAAAATTCTGAGCAATATAAATGGAAAAATAAATCTTGAAAGTGACTAAAAGATCCATTGTTGCCTCGCCTTAAAAATCATCCGACAAAATAACTCATTTTCAGCCCTCTACACCAGACGACCCCTCTAGGATAATTACGGAATGCAAATTAATTACAGGACCACACAAAATGAGTGGAGAGTTCCTTAAACGAGGCCAAGTGAATTATATGTTTTTTTGTGTCGCTAAAACCGAATCCGAAACCTTTTTTGCCCTATCTCCTCAGCGTTTTTTTCCAACCCCAAAAAACAGCTTGAAACTATAAAACCTAACAATATCAACGCTTAAGCCATATAATCCTATACTTTCATAGCTCAATAACCCTAAGATCGATAACCTATAACCAATAATAATACTGTTAACGTTCGTTGAAAATACTTTTAGTTTAATACTTATGGTAGCATTTTATGTAATTGTTCATACAGTTACCACGTTCAAACTTAGATGGCAGCAGTTCTGTAATAAAAACTTAAAGTAAATAAATGAACGTCAAATACTGTGCAACAGGCTCTATTGTGTAAAATACCTATTTCCATTGCGTGAAATACACAAAATTACTGAAGGAAGTTCTTTATTGATGCATTGACTCATTTTTATGAAAATAGTGTAAAAATCTTGCGATTTGTGATAATTATGTAATTTTCAGAATGGGTAAACGACGTGATTTGTGATTCAATATTTAAGTAAAATTTGTGACAATCCTCGGTATTTTTAATATTTTACAGGTAAATTTCTCAGATGAATCCACTTCTCAAGTATTGGTCGAAAAGGCTCAGTTTGTTAGGCGATAAGAAATACAAGAAAGATTGTATTGTTCCAACAATAAAACATCCTCCTTCGGTTATGGTATGGTCTGTAATAAGCATGAAAGGTCCAGGGCCCTTGTACATTGTGGAAGGTACAGTAAATTCAGAACATTACGAGAAAGTGTTGAAAAAAAAGCTGCTTCCAACGATGAAAAAATGGTTCAAAAACGCGAGAAGCCTATTTTTATGCACGATGGTGAAACGTACCACCGTTCTAAACGTACATCAACGTACTTAGAGAAGAAAAAAGTCACCGTTCTTGACTGGCTTGGAAATTCTCCAGACGTGAATCCTATAGAGAATGTTTGGGAGCTTATGAAACGTGAAGTTTCTAGGCATGCTCCTACAACCAAGCAGGGTCTGATTCGTGTACTCAATGACAGAATTACATTTACAGCATGCCTCGTCGTATAGCAGCCGTGTTGCCTGCTAAAGGTGGCCATACAAAATACTGATTTTCGCGAAAAATTGTGTTTTATTAACATAAATGCTTTAATATAATGTAAATTACTACTTTTTGAATAAAACTTATTGTATAAATTATGCTTTCTCATAATGAACGTGATGTGTAGTTAAAATGGCAAACAGGTGATTTTTCAGCATGGGTCTAAATATATGGCCAGGGACTTAACAAACCCAAACTGCAGAAAAAAAAACTTAACGCAAACTTGAAACCTCAATCTTGGAGAGAGTTGAGGAAACTTTTCAAATAAGTTTATGAATAGCTTTCTTCTCCGCATATTCATTGCTTTCACGAATTGTTTTACAAGTTCCAGCTTTATATGTAATGGTGGGAGGATTACTTTATCTGTTGGCATTATATTCTGTTTTATGATATTTTTAGATCCTGGAGTTAAATTGTTTCTACTAGGCCAATCCTTTTTCATATAATGTTCGGCACGAGCGTGGCTGTCCCATTCACATATAACACATGGATGTTTAGTGAATCCACCCGTGTAAAAATATTTTATCTTGGATTTTGTCTTAATGGCGGGCAATTAAGACATGTCCAAAACTTGTCCAAGACGTTTGGAAAGTCTAGCTTAT